>JAJMHN010000121.1:0-62364 GCA_030566025.1 Geotrichum cucujoidarum
TTTTTTTTTTTTTTTTTTTTTTTTTTACAGCCGAATTGTTCGGTAGACTTGAATATCATTGATGCTTGTGTAATGGCAAACATGGTACGAGGTTGCAATGAAGCTTGGACAAGCCATAAGCAGTACTGGGGTTGCGCATAATCAAAAAATAGGCTAAGTGGTACGCGACCAGACAGTCAATCTCAATTCTTCTTTGCCAAGTGCAATATTGGGAACAAAAAAAAAAAAAACCATAGATTCAAATTCGAGTTATACAAAACTATCTTCAGATATCATGCTTAGCTGATGACCTTTCTGGGGGTGTAGGGCTCTTCAAGGAACTTAATCTCCTCCTCAGTGAGCTTTAACTTGACAGCCTCAACGGCGCTGGCAACACGCTCAACCTTGGAGATACCCAAAATAGGGTTGCAGCCCTTGCTGATGGACCATGCAGTGGCCACAGTGGCCATGGGCACACCGCGGTCCTTGGCGACCTTCTCGACGCGGTCGACAATCTCCTTGTTCTCGGCCTCGGCCTTCAAGCCGACAAAGCGAATGGCCATGTCGGTCTCGGATCTGTTGCTCTTCTCGGCCCAGGGGCGGGCAAGAATACCACGGGCAATGGGCGACCAAGGGATCAAGCCGACGCCGGTTTCCTTGCAGTAGGGGATCATCTCGCGCTCCTCCTCGCGGTAGAGCAGGTTGTAGTAGTTCTCCATGGCAATAAACTTGGCCCAGCCGCGGGTCTCGGCAATGTGCTGGCACTGGATGAACTCGTAGGCCTTCATGGTAGAAGCACCAATGTAGCGGGCCTGGCCAGTCTCGACAACGTGGTTCAGGGCACCCATGATCTCGGTCTTGGGCACGTTGGGGTCCATTCTGTGAATCAAGAGAACGTCAATGTAAGTTCCCAAGCGCTCGGTAGACTTCTTGACACTCTCAAGAATGTTCTTGCGCGAGAGACCCCACTGGTTGAGGTATTCGACCGAGGACAGGTCCTGAGACAGGAAGGGCTCGTTGGGGCTACCAGTGTACAAGAAAGTCTTGGAGATGATGACAAGCTTCTCACGGGGAATCTCGTACTTTTCAATGAAAGCCTTGATCAATTCCTCGGAGGCGCCGCCAGAGTATGCGTTGGCGGTGTCGAATGTGCGGATGCCGGCGTCGTAAGCGGTCTTCATGATGCTGAGAACAAGGTCCTTGTCCTCCTCGACCCAGGCAGCCCACTTCTTGGAACCGTAGGACATGCAGCCCAAAATGATCTTGGAGATCTTGAGGCCGGAGGTGCCGAGTCTTGTGTATTCCATTGTGTGTTTAAAAATGTGTTGGATTCGAAGCTAGAGTTTGTTGATGGATGAAAGAAAAGAAGGGAACAAAGAAGGTGGAATCAGTTGGGTTTTTATATGTTGTTGAGGTGATCAACGCGTCAATGATAATAACCGGATGGCGATTTATAAAAACAGAAATTAAAAATAAAAAATAAAATACTGGCGTTTGGAACAAACACCGGTATTGCTTGCGTTCTAGACCTTTGCTGCTCCGTTTCGCGCGGCCTTGTTAGTTAGTCCGCGGGGGGCGTGGCTGAACAAAAACGCCAGCCTTGCGTTCCCTGAGAAAGAGTGCTGGTGCGCACAACCCAGTTATCGCTCCAACACAAGGAACTTGCAGCAAATGCTCTTGTCTCAGCATCACCAATACCTGTGAGCTCTTTGAGCGTTCCATCACAAGCTTTCAATTGCACCAGGACACGGCGACCGACTCGATTGACAAAGTGTCATGTCGCCACAGCCGCGCAGGTTTCCTGGCTACGTCGGCATTTCAAAGACCAAAGACGGGCTGCAAAGAATTAAAAAATGTCGGCTCCACCGGTCGCCGATCTTCCCACACAAGCCTCCTTCTAACCATATGATTATGTAATACACACCTACTTGTATTACTACCCCCGGCGCTTGTCGGTGCCGAGCCAGGGCCATCCTCAGGGCCTTTTTTGCAAGTGTTCGCGGCCACGCCGGCGGGTTTCAGTCTTTTGCAGAGCTTTCGATTGCCGGGCCCTAGCATTTTGTAACTGTCAGCGGCAGCCTTACGTAGTTCATGTGTGGAAATAAAAAACACGAGCCCGCGATCTCCGTCTCCGCCCGGCGAACCCGCTAGTTATCCCCAATCTCCATTCGCCGGCTGCTTGACCGTCCGGTCTTCTAGACAACTGTTTTGCGTAAGTCAATTAATCGGTTCCGTCGTGTTCCTTGCACGGCTGACCGACCGGCATTGACAGCCCGTTGCGCTGGCGAGGTCTTCGAAATTACTAATGTCGGGACTCGGCAGGCTTCACCTTACATTTTGTAAGCTTACACAAAAGTATCTCACTGTATGTAAGTACTCAGGAAAAACGGTTTGCAAATGGTTTGATTCTGGCTCCCCTGACACAACCACCATTCCCATGATTAGCCTCCTGGGTTTAGTCTCCGTGCTTGTCCCTCAGCACATTTTGGTTGGAGTCATCTCAGAAGATGTCCTTTTAGCAGAGACCACTTTAAACCGGCAACTAAGTGAAGAACAAAAATAAACGATTTTATATATTTTAAATCTAGTTGAAACACATAACTTTGGAGCTTTAACTTTTTAACAAGTATGTAGCACCTTTGAGTGGAGTTGAAATAATCACAAAGAAGAAGAAGAAGAAAGATCAAATTCGGGCCATGCACTCGCGAGAGGCACTGTGCTTTACATAATCTTATAAACTAACAAAATTATTCGGGCTGTCATAGGGTGTGGTCTTTGCTTCACCGCTCCACGCAGCCTTCGCATTCACGTAACAGGACGGGGAAAAACCCCCCCCATGGGGGAAAACGCCCTCCCAAGACTGCGGTGGAGTTAGGCTTACTAGCTTAGACCCACAGCCGTGACTGGTTGCAGGCGGGGTGGCTGAAGAAATTCCTCAGGCTGTCCAACCCCCTAGTGGTAGATACAAGACTTTCCAAGTCTCGTTCGATTGGAATGTGTGCTTCTCTGGCTTCGATGTACTTGGGACAGTCGAAAAGTACGTGCTGTGGAGTTTCCGGGGCGTGGCAGTGCTTGCACCGGCCGTCACCTCGCTGGAGCTTCCGCTTGATGAAAGATGCGGTCAGGGTATGACCACTGCGGTACTGGACCATGCGACTCAAGATCTCTCTCGTGCCGGACATGTCCTTGTACAAAGGCAACTCCCGCAGTTTGCCTTTGAACTTGTTCGCCTTGTATTCTGGCCTTCGACCGTAGTCTGATGCCCGAAACGAAGACTGCCATCTGTTCAATACGTCACTTCTGGCTTCAGCCGCACTGACCTTAGCGTGCTCGTGGATTCTTCCGATCGTCTCTTGGCTCTGGGGAAATAATCACAAGATAAAAAAAAAAAAAGCGTATGGCTAAACAACAATGTGAAGCTCTTATTTAGCCATCATAGTTGCAAGCAAAAAAGGCGAGCCTTGCAATTAAAGCGTCTCAAAATTTCAACTGATTTTTAGATTTTACAAGCTTGTCATGCTGAAATATAAAACTAATTGCTTCAATTTACTACCTTGCGAGGTGTATAAGGTTCTTCAAGGTACTTGATCTCCTCTTCACTGAGCTTGAACTTGACTGCTTTAACGGCATCCGCCACCCGTTCAGCCTTGGAAATGCCCAGAATGGGGCAGCAGCCTTTGCTCAAAGACCAAGCAATAGCGACCACGGCCATGGAGACGTCATGGTCCTCAGCAACCTTTTTGACGCGGTCGACAATCTCCTTGTTTTCCTTCTCCGCGTTGAGACCAATGTAGTTGATAACAAAGTCTTGCTTGGAACGGTCGCTGGTCTCAGCCCAAGGACGAGTCAAAACCCCACGGGCAACAGGGGACCAGGGAATAAGACCCACACCTGTTTCCTTACAGTAAGGAATCATTTCACGTTCTTCCTCGCGGTAGAGCAGGTTGTAGTAGTTTTCCATTGCAATAAACTTGGCCCAACCGTTCTGCTCTGCAACGTGCTGGCACTGGATAAACTCGTACGCCTTCATTGTAGACCCACCAATGTACCGAACCTGGCCAGATTGCACCATCTCGTTCAAAGCAGCCATTATTTCAGTCTTGGGCACCTCGGGATCCATGCGGTGAATCAACAGCACATCGATGTAAGTCCCCAAGCGCTCTGTAGATTGTTTGACGCTGTCCAAAATGTTTCTTCGGGAAAGACCCTGCTGGTTAAGGTACTCAACCGAGGACAAGTCCAAAGATCTGACAGATACTTCAGGCGTGCCTGTATAGAAAAAAACCTTGGACATGATGACGAGCTTCTCACGGGGGATCTTGTACTTTTCCATAAACTCTTTGATGAGAGTCTCAGAGAGACCACCGGAGTAGGCATTAGCAGTGTCAAAGGTACGGATACCAGCATCGTAAGCCGTCTTCATCAAGTTGAAAACAGCTTCCTTGTCGTCAATGACCCAAGGCGCAAAGGTTTTGGCTCCGTAGGTCATGCATCCCAGAATAATTTTGGAAATCTTTAGTCCAGAAGCTCCGAGTCTATCTAGTTAGCCAATTTCGTCTTGATCTTGAATATTGAAACCTACCGTGTATACTCCATGGTAAATCAATTTGTTCTTTTCTTGATTGTTTATGAAACGTCCTCCAACAACAGCAAAGCACCTAGCTTTTTATAACTTTCCAGTCGCCAGTACTTCTCATCCATCAACCCATAACTTAGACCACTCGCTCGTCTTCGTCAAGGGCGGATTTAGCTCGGCTAGAAACAAGTCCAGCGGAGATTTCAATTAGCCCTGCCTTTCGTAAATTTATATCTCTGGGACCGGATGCAATTAAGTACCCGTGAAATTTTGTTGTCAATTTTGTAAACTCACAAGCGATGCTTCTTCTGGGCAAAAGCGTACAAGCCGTGCAATCCATTTGTGCAAAATCGTCAGCCGTGCGCAGAGGTATTGTTTACGTAGTATAACCCCGGATGGTTCGGCTATTTTTGAAGGGCGGACTTTGTTAAATCCGCTCTTGTTGAATTTCCCTTTTGCCTATTTAGGGCAATAGAAGCGGCTCGTAAGTATTACTTAATTGGGAGTGCATCAATACAAAGCTTGGGTGAGGCTGACTTCTACGGAGATCAAGGCAAAAAATACCAACGAATTTTATTCCGTAAAGAATACATTTCATTTAGCTATTTAGCATATTACGACCGGAGTGCACGGGGAGTGTAGGGCTCCTCAAGGAACTTGATTTCCTCCTCGGTGAGCTTAAACTTGACTGCGGCTACTGCGTCTGCAATGCGCTCGACCTTGGAGATCCCAACAATGGGGCAGAACCCTTTGCTCAGGGACCAAGCGGTAGCAACGACGGCCATGGCTACACCACGGTCCTTAGCCACCTTTTCAACACGGTTAATTATCTCCTTGTTTTCAGACTCAGAATCCAGGCCGGTGGCTTCAATGAAAAGGTCGTTGGCCGAGCGGGCGCTGGAGCTGGCCCAAGGACGAGCAAGCACGCCGCGCGCAATGGGAGAGTAGGGGACAATGCCAACGCCAGTGTCCCGGCAATAAGGAATCATCTCGCGTTCTTCTTCACGGTACAAGAGGTTGTGGTAGTTCTCCATGGCAATGAACTTGGCCCAGCCTCGCGTTTCGGCAATATGTTGGCATTGGATAAATTCCCAGGCCTTCATGGATGACGCACCAATGTACCGAGCCTGGCCAGACTGTACAACATCGTTCAATGCGCCCATAATTTCGGTTTTAGGAACATCGTCTGTCATTCTGTGAATCATGAAAACGTCAATATAGGTCCCCAAACGCTCGGTAGACCGCTTGGCACTCTCAAGAATGTTCTTGCGCGAAAGCCCCCACTGGTTGATGTACTCAATGGATTCCAAATCCTGTGAGAACACTGCTTTCTTTGGCGCGCCAGTCAACATGAATGCCTTGGAAATGATGACAAGTTTCTCACGAGGAATGTCAAATTTTTTGATAAACTCTCCAATCAGCTCTTCGGACCTGCCGTTGGAGTACCCGTTTGCAGTGTCAAAGGTCCTGATCCCAGCGTCGTACGCCGCCTTCATGAGTTTGAAGACAGTTTCCTTGTCGTCTTCAACCCAGTCCATCCATTCCTTGGTGCCATAAGACATGCATCCCAAAATAATTTTGGAGATCTTGAGTCCAGAGTCGCCGAGTCTGAAAAGTTTCTGTTAGCAAGTCGTCAACCAACAATGACACAATACAAACCTTGAGTATTCCATGCTGATATTAGGGAGAAATAATTGAGTTGAAAGTGATTGGAAACGATTGTTATAGTAAAAAAAATTCCAGGTCTTATTTATATTTTCATGGCAAACCGCCCATGGCTGCAATTAAAGTATTTTTGTGTCGGCAGCGCTTAGTACGGGTTATGGCCAGTAACAAACACAAGCAGGTAAACTCAGCCGCACTCTCAGTTTAAAATAAGGTTTTAAGCTAGTTTAGTCACTACCTACTATGCGCACTACTCATATAACATTTTGACATTTTTACCATACTTTACCACACCAAAGCGGACTTACACCGCGATCCAACCAGAGTCCCCGACAACTCCATGGATATAAGCGCAAAACAGCTACGTAACACCAGGAAAATCATGCAAAGATTGCCAGAGTTATTACAAATACAGCTTGCGTTGCGATTGACCTCTTTGGCTCTGAAGTTTTCTTCCGAGTCAGTGTTCCGTCGCCTTGTAATATGCTATGATGAACGTGTGTAAGTAAAATATTCAAAACCAGTGCTTCTACAACTGGGCTCTTTTCATCCAAAGTGCAGCATATGAGCCAGTGCTTTCCGCACTTGATACGATTACTATGGCGTCTTTAATACCAAAGCTTCAGCCAAAGTTGGTCCATGACAAGGCGCTTGTAAGAAACCATTGCAAGCAACTTGCCAACGGAAAATGATTGACTTCCACCAGCCTCTCTATTCAACGAAATCAAGCAAACCTCACATTTACCTACATCAGCGCACTCGCAGATAGAAGAAAACTAAACAAACCATGGCTACTCCCGCAAACAGTTCGACCGAGCAGCCTGACGAAACTGCTGGCGGCGCAGACTTGGATTTGGAAGCCCAGCTCGGGCCAGCTGCAACCCCAGCCGCACCACCGTTGATGTCACTCTCTTCAACAACGACTACAACAACAGCCAAATCGGAACCAACCGAGACAGACCCTTTGCTCGGCACCGTTTCCGCCCAACGAGTTTCTGCACCGACGCCGGGCCAAGCGGGAGAGACGTCCTCGCTTAATTCTTGTGCCTGCCCGGAACCCGAGCACAAGACTGTGATTGACGTGCTTTACGACAGTGTCACGACTATGCTGGGTCTGGGTGTAGTGGGCGTCATGGGCACGGTGGTGGTCCTCGCCGTGTTGATTTATACGCTGGGGCCTGACAAGTGGGCTTGACGACGGGGGTCTCAAGTACCACCAGTCAATGGCGGATTCCAATGCATTTTTATATCTTTATTCTCAATCATACCCACGGTTTATTAATTATTAAAAAGCTATAAATACTCGACCCCTTCTTCAACGCTGTTGTCTCTAACTTGTAAATTCTAACCAGGAGGGAGTTGGCTGGCGTCGACAGCGACATCAGCATCCTTTGGCGAGTCCTTGGAAGCACCGTTATCCAAAGGCGTGCGGGGCAAAGCAGTTGCGCCGGTTCTGACCAGCTCCAAGATGCCAAACGGCTGCAAAAGGTGGATGAAATTGGACACACGCTCGGGTTTGGCACAGAGCTCCACGATACAGTTGTGCTCAGAGGTGTCGGCAATCTTGCCGCCAAACTGCTGCGCGAGCTTGGAGATGGCCTCAAGGTGCTCGTGCTTCTGGCGCAGGGCCTCCGAGGGCGCAATGTTTCTAGGGTGGTGCGATTTGGCCGACCGGGGCGGTTGTCGGGGCGCGCCGTTGATGGGGTAGTTGTAGTGCTTTCCGTGGTGATCCAGCAGCTCTTCAAAGTACTCGGGTCCAAGGAGCGAAACCTTGGCGAGCAGGATCTCGCGCTGTACGAGCGGCGCGTATGTGTAATTCAAAACGGCCCAGACTGGCACAAGGTCCTCGATCTGGCGTCTGCACTGCTCGATAATGCCGTCGGCACCGTTGAGCACGATGGTCATGCGCGAGAGGTCCTTGACCTCTGTGTTGGACACCACAAGTGAGTCAATGTTGAACCCGCGGGCCGCCAGCGTTCCAGAGATGCGCGACAGGACACCCGGTTCGTTCTGGACCAGGCAGTTGAGAATGTGAGCCTTGGGCTGCGTGGCCAGCGTCTCGCTGTCAACGACAACGGGTGTTTCTGTGAGGATCGAGGAGATGGCCGCGTTGGTGGTCCAGTTGGGGGTCTCGATCGTGGGGAGAGGGGGTCGCTTTGTGTTGCGGTGAAGCGTCTTGTAGGCCATGGCCGCAATGGAGTAGTTGCGCGCCGCCAAGGTCGACTTGAGCCCTGCAACAACGCTTGAGCAGCTGTACTTGATCATCCTTGTAGTAGTATCTCACTTGGAAGGTGGTTGGTAAGAAGTTAACGAGGAGGCAGAAGTTGGAGTTTCCCCAGATTCCTCAGATTCTTGATAAGGAGCATTTCACAGCCGCATTTCCCGCTTTTAAAAAACTCGGCGATCTCGACTTTTCTGAGAGGGGGCAAAATGAAAAGAACTCAACCCCCGCTTATTCACGGCAAAATAAATAAATCAACTAATTACATCGTAAATACACAGGTTATAACGCCAGTCATGGGCTACTTGGCCAGCTTCACCAGCTTCCTCTCGAGCTGCCTGATCAACCGCTCCAGCACCTGCAGGTTCTCGCCGGTCATCCTCTTTCCCGCCTCAATCAGCAGCGGTGCATAGCCCACGGACCAGTTGGTCTTTTCCGACGGGTACCGCTCGCCTGGCCGCACCTTGACGCCCTTGTACAAGGCGCCCTTAACCTTGCGTGGCGGCTTCTTCTGTTGCTGCGGCTGCTTTGTTTGTGGCTCGGTCTCCATGTCGGACCAGTCGTCCTCGTCTTTATCGTGCTTGGTGAGGTGCACGTCGTACGAGCTGGTCGTGGATTGGACCAGCTGCGTAATTTCCAAAATAGACTCGAGGCTGGGGTAAACATCGTAGTCTCCTTCTGGATTGGGTTGGTCGCCAAAGCGTGGTGCTTCTGCCATTTTCCGGCGAAGCTCGTTGTTGGCCACCATTTCAAACTCCTCGTACTCATCTTCAAGGTCAATTATTGGGTTTTCTAACAGCTCTTCCTCTTGGGCGTCAGCATAAAACCCCTTTTCAATCAGTTGCGATACGTGGTTTTCCGCGGGCGCTGTCTCTGTGCTCTGCGCTCTCTGTCGGGGGAAGATTTGGAGATACCGTTTCAAATGCGAGTACTCCTCAGCAGTCTCAATAACCTCTTCGCTTTGGAGGAAGCACTTGTCCATCCAGTTCAAGAAACGGTCAACTTTAGCATCATCCCAAGTCAGCGGGTCTTGGCCCTTGATTTGGCCAAACGCCTCATCTTCCACCCACACCTTGCGAACCATGCTTTCCCAAAGCTCCCAGTCCACAATTTGATGCGCTGGCTCCGTATCGCGTTTCGGGATGCGCTTGATATCGTCGAGACCGTAGCACAATTTAGCACAGAGAAAAACTGCGGCGAAACAATCACCTTCCGGTTGGCAGCTACCAGCTCCTGGCTTGGTCCAGTCTGCGGTCACGTCACAAACCTTGAGTAACTTGAGAGCTGCCGAGTATACTTCCGGTGGTAGAAACAAGTCCCGGACTATTTTGAACAGAAGCGGCTCTATTAATGTTGGTGGCACTCGAAGTTGATAGTGTTTGGCGAAATACTGGGCCATGTCGCGAGTATACAAGTAGACGGTGCCGCCGGAAAGCCTTGGGTAGGTCACGAAAGCTTTCCGGTAGTCCATACCGAGTTTGTCCATCATATCCTTTGGAACGATATTATGTATGGAGGCGTAAGGAAACTTGTAATGCGCAACCCACCTGGTAATGTCGTAAATGTATATTGGCAGGCGCAGTACCGTGCAACTCAAAAACGTGATTGAGATAGTGTTGATAATGGAAATCGAGAATTTGGGTCGAGCAGCTCTCGAGTTCTGGCCGTCGTCATTGCCGCCTGTCTCGTAGAGCTTCAAAGTGCTGGTGCTCGACAGCGAATCTGCCCATATGCCAAACAGACTGCGAGCGACTTTTTCAAGCTCTGGCGGCGCGTTTTGGTGTTCAATGAGCCACCGTACCTGAGCCCTGACGACGACCTGCAGACAACGCATGGCCAAAAGGTGGCCCTCCTTACCATACAGTCGTTTCGTCTCGATTTCAATTTCAGTCTGCGTGCTCCTGCCGCCCATGGTCATGGTTCGGCCACCCTGCGTGAAGAACGTCTCATCGTCGTCGGCCAGCTCAATGTCGCCTTCTCTGATATGACCGTTTTGACACACCCTCTGACCGTTCACGGTGCGCCAGAGGCGTGAACGACAGTTCTGGACGCCGCATCGGGGTCCATGAGACCAGAATGCCGACGCGTTCATGGTCAAGTTTATGGCATTTAAAACCAAGTTGACATCAAATCAAATCGAAAAAAAATCCGTCATTGGGACTTGAAAATAAGTCATGTGACCATGCCTGTGAACTTGCCATATGCGATCAGAGTTACAAAACTAACTAGACTTTAAAATTATTTGTCTTTATTGTATTTACAAAGTACGAATAAAAAAAATTAATAAAATCACACAGTCAGCTTATTGCCATCGACTCAAATTGCGATAATTGGGGGTAGCCCGAATAGTCTGTCCGGCGGTAGAGTTGAACGTGGGCGCGTCAATAAAGGCCCAGGGGAGCACGTCTTCTGGGCACTCAAACAAGTGCATTGGCACAGGGATCCGTTCCATTCTTCCATCAACAAGGACATCCATGAAATCCTCAAACTGGGGTGCCGCCATCGAGCGGGGCTGGGGTTGGGGCTGGGGCTCGTCCACATCCTCTTCGTCGCAGGAAGATGGTCGCGGTAGAGCCGTGAAGTTCGGCGAAGGGGGCGGAGGCGTTACAAGTGTAATTGCGTCTTGCTCAGGGGTGCTACGTTCAGCAGTCCGAATAGAATTGTAGCAATCTGCAGAGTTGGAATTGCCTCTGCCCTTGCGGATCCATGACCTTGGTGAAATGGGTTCGGGCTCGGAGTCGTTGTCGTTGTCTAGTGGCTCTAGTCCCAGGTCAGCAAGGTTGATGGATCTCCATTGGCGTTTCTTTGACTGCGGTGAAGTTTTTTCTGGCTGTGGTAATTTTGCTACGGGTGATGCTGATACCATTGATGGTGGTACTGCCTCGGGTGGTACTGTCACAATTGGCGGTGCAATTACAGTTGGTGGTGCCGTTACCACAAGTGGCGCCGCTAACATTGGCAAAGCCGTCGTCACAGGCGTTTTGGCTCCCTTAACAGTGACCGGTGCGCCCGGTACTACTCTCTCCTTTGGCACCTCCCCACCTTTGCTTGCTTCCTCTTCAACAACGCCAACGTTTTCAGGAGCTTTTGCCTTTACAATATTCGCAATCCGTCTCAGCTGGAACTTGTTTCTGCGGATAGGATAAGGCGATCCATTAACCTTGAGCGCGTTGTGGAGGATGATCATGCGGCGGTTGTTAGTGGCTAGTGTGAGAGTGCCGTACCAGGAGATGCCATTGTCGAGTGTGAGCAGGACGTAGGTGTTGCAGAAGCACTCGGCGTCAAAGAGGGGCTGGGCGGCGCTGTTCTTTTTGGTCTTGCGTGGGCAGTGAGTGGAATAGGGCTGCGTGGGCTTGGTAGTCTCAGTCATCTTTCAAAATCTTTGGTCTTTTTTCTTTGGATAAAGGTATGTTTTCTGAAGATGAAGTTTCTTGGATTTCTGAAATGACTTTCGAAGGGGGGTTTGTCTTTCATTTATAGACAAAAATCCAATATCATTCAAGTCATTTAGCGTTTTCCAAACGCCAGTTTGGCCACACGATTACTGCAGCTTTGGCGTCTTATATTCTTGGTGGAGTTTCCCCGAGCTTGGTAAAAGCTTGTTTTCTATTGTTGGGGTGCTTCTGGAAGGATTTGTGACCAACTTTAAAAAAGCGGCCCTTTAAAAAGGTTAATTTTCAACCAGAATTTCAGGAAAAAATTTCTGGTCTTGATGCCTATTATCAGTTTCTTTATGTATGTCTTTGTCATTGTGAAATATATTAGAAGATTACAGGGCAGGGCTGACTTGAACGCTGCGGGTGAGCGTTGTAAGGCGAGCGAGCGACACCAGTTTGGCGGGACATCCCACCACCCGCCTGTAAAGAGCTTTGCACAAGTTGGTCGCCCTGCATAGTTGGGTTGGAGATGCAGCTAGCAGCAAGACTGACAGGCGAGCCTTCTTTGAGCTTATTTTCTCTTCGCGTTGTTTGGAAGAAATCATGAAGAAACAGGCGTCGACGGCATCTATGCCAAAGCTCCCATCGGACTGTTCGTTAAAAATTCAAACTACTTCTATTAGCAAAAGACAAAAAATCACAACTATACACTTTTTTTTATATCAATACTTTATTTTTTTAAAAACAAGGTTTTTTTACTTTTTCGAGAGCTTGGCCTTGGTCTGCTCGAGCTTTCTCTTCTTCTTCTTGAGGTCCTCCGAGCGCTTCTCCTTCTTATCAATGCCGTACTGCATCTTTTTGTAGAGCTTCTTTTGCTTATTAGACATCATCATCATTTTGAGTTCCTTTTCCTCCTTTTCTTGTTCGGCAAGCGTGCGTTTCTTGGTGGCGGCTTGCTTCTTGGCGTCGACCTTTTTGGCGTCGGAGAAGGTGATGCCGGAGGACTCCTTTTCGAGTTCCTTTTGGGCGGCGAGGACGTCATCCTCTTCATCGTCTTCGTCTTGGTCCTCGTCACCCGGGCGGACGACAATCTCCTCGTCTTCTTCTTCCTCCTCGTCGGAGCCCTCCTCGGCGGCCTCGGCGGCGGCGGCCTCGGGGTCGTAGCCGGCGCTGTCGCCCCAAGGTGACAAATGGGGAGGCAAGGTCTCGCCCGGCGCGTACTCGGACGCAGACACGAGCTGGCCCTTGTTGATCGAGTCAAAGATCCACTGGGGCTGAATGTAAGTGCGGCCAGGGACCTTGGACGCAATAGAAGGTCTATCGCAAATCTGGTGCGTGACGGCACTCAAATCGGGGGTGGTGGACTCACCGCCGTCCTCGGACTCGGCGAGCTCGTCAATGGAGATCTCGGAAATGACCTTACCGCCAAAGGCAAGGATTAGGAGCTCGAGAATGTCGAGGGGCACCTCGCGGCCAATGAAAAAGGTAAACTTGGAAAACAAGTTGGAGACAGAGTCCTCGGAAGAGGTGGGCTGGGCCAGAATGTCAGAGGCGTTGGTCTCGGTGGCGGGGATGGCGTTGAAGGAGTCGAGCTTGGTCTCGCCCTCCTCGTCCTCATAGTTCTCCTCCTCATCGTCTTGCTCGTTGCTGTTGTCCATCTCTTCGTCAGCCTCGTCGTTGAGTTTGGCAATCTTTGCCATGTCGCTGGCCGAAATGGTCTTGACCTCACCACTGCTGTTCGTAGAGCTAGTTTGCAGCTTGTCGGCAGAGGGGAGAAGGGACTTGGCGCCCTCGGCCTCACGGGACTCGAGGATAAAGGCAGAGATACCGCCGACACCGTTGATCTTGGCCGAGTTGATTTGGGGAGGGTAGACGAGGCCCGATTCGGTATACAGTCTGTACAAGGTGAATTGCAAGAGAGTTGTGTAGAATTCCAAAAAGGTCAGCATGATGCGGAAGTCAATGTCGGAGGGGATGTTCTGGGGGAACTTGTAGGGGACGAGCCATCTGACCTCTTGGCCGCGGACAATGGCCTCGTAGTAGACACCCTTGATAGAGACAAAGACCTTGCGCAGAAGCTTCTCGCGGGCGACGTAGGCCATCCACTGGTGGCACAGGCGGTCGGCGTCTCTCGACACGCGGGCCGAGACCCTGTCGGAGGCAGGAATCATGGCAAAGAGAAATAGCATGGACAAGGGGTCGTCCAGGTCTCTGAGGGCGTCGAGAAACGTGGGATATCTCTGCTTGATGATGTGGTCCAGCTTGTAAACGGGACGGTTGTCATCGAGACGCTTGGCGTCGCCGAGATCGCCGCGGCCCAGAGCACGAGTCAGCTTTCTGGCAAAGATCTTGTGCTCACGGAACTTGTTGAGGACGGGCTCGTGCAGCAGGTACTGAATGTCCTTTGTGTAGTAGAAGGTGACGGGGGCAGAGGAGCCTCTGTTGGCCTTCTTCTTGTTGCGAGGCTCACGAGGGTAAATGCCCTTGAAGATGCACAAGCGACGGAAGTCGGCAAGCGAGATCTGCAGCTTGCGCACCGCCTGCGTACGGGTGATGAAGTTCTTGGCCGCTCCGGCCTGGTGTCTCTTTTTGACGCGCATTGCTGTTGTGGTTGGTGGTTGTTGGAGAGTGCTTGTTCAAGAATTGGAATTGATTCTTATTTGCGAGATCTGAAAATTTAAGCACGAAATTTTTTTTTTTATTTTTTTTTAGATAAAATTTTCCAAACTCCCAAATGATTCCCAAAGAGGAAGGTGGCCCTAGCCCTGTAAATAACGGGCATGGCATGGCTGCGACGCCAAAACGATGCGGCGGTGAGACGAAGAGACGTCGAGAAGGTCTTGAAAGGGCCTTACTGGTGTAGCTGCTGGTCAATGGACAGATTAAATTATTGTATTGAGTGGAAAAAAAAGGAAGTAATAATTACATGTAGGTACAAAATGTGTGGGACAAGGAGAAAAAATGCGTTGCCCGTCGCACGGGAGATATGAAAAAGGGCGGAACAGTGTCTATCGAAAGGGTTTGTCGAAAATATAGATTTAGAGGAAAGAGGAAAAGGCCAAGAGAACAAAGTCGAACTGTTTGTTTGTGTTGACGGAGTTGGATTTTAACCTCTCATTCTCAAGACAAAGTTGACAATGACAGCGGCGAGCAAGAAGAAGCAGAGCATGGTGGGTCCAAATCTGTCGTCATAAGGGCCCGAGCCTCTGCGGCGGATGGCGGACGCACGCCAGTGATACGTGACGAGGGCGTAGGCCATGGTGGCCATGGCGACGAGGGTGAAGAGGGCGGCGGAGATGCGGCCAATGCGGTCGCCAAAGTTGAGGAGGCCGACGGCGAGACCGCCGAGGATGACGGTAAAGTTGAGCCAGGAGAGGAAGGTACGCTCGTTGGCAAAGAATACCTTGGGCTCGACGCGGGTGGGGAGGGCAATGCGCTTGCCTAGAAAGTGTGTGTTAGCGGTGTTGTCTGGGGTCACAAAACGGCAGAAAGAACTTACCAGGAGCAGCTTGGAGCAATGGAGCAGAGGACATGGCAAAAAGAGCGTGAGAACTACGGCTTGAATGACTAGAGTCGAGGTTGTTGGCTTGTAGGAAGGAAGAGAAAGAAGAAGCAGAAATCGGTTTTATTCAAATATTTTTTTTTTTTTCTTTCTTTCGTTCTGTGCGCTTTTTGCAGCCAACCCAAACAAGGCGAGGTTTGGGCCCGCACGTGGGTTCTGAGCGCGCTTTCTATTTGCCCTGCGCACAAAAACACCCGCCAAAGCAGCCCAGGCAACGTGCACAGAGACCATTCAGACCAATGGTACGCCCGCCACGAGGCCGTCTCGACGAGCGCAGAAACACAAAAATAAACAACCAGAAAACCAGAATCAGAACAGTTGAGAACTGGAAACAGGTGCAAGTTCAAGGGACCCGCGCCAAGACACGGCGGAACCTCTGCGCTTTGGTCCCAGCAGGGCTCATGGCAAATGGCGCGCCAGGGACTGGTCTGGACTTGGATTGAGACTTGCTGGCCTTGGAATGGTCTGACGTTCTGTTCAGGTGGTTGAAGTGCTGGGTCGACGACAAGTCCAAGTGCAAGTTTGAGTGGCAGACTCGTCTGGCCTTGGTGGCCTTGGTCTGGGTCTTGGGCTTGCGTGTGCAGCCTTACTCTGGGATAATGATCATGGCATTACTCGTTGCCAACTTGGATGGCATACTCGCTCAAGAGTTGGTTCAGTCAGGAGTCGAGGGCCTAGACCCCACAGTTTCCCTCGGTTAGAAGTTCAGTCCCACAAGTCCAAGTCCTTTGCCTGGCCCTGTATCGTTAGACTCCACTTCGTAGGCTATAATGATTCTCGCAAGACTGTTTCCACTCAGCAACTCCATGGCAAACGGCCTTGGCTAGTAGTCCACGTCGGCGCCTACGTAAATCGCACTACCGTAATTCACATGAAGTATCAAGTCCAGTTGCTGGTTGAACTATATTGTTTAGTTGACTAACTAGTCTAGTGGCTTTTGGCAGCGAAAACAAGTTGCAATTACATTCACACCCAATAATATTGGCCAATGAGTCCATTGAACATTGATTCAACCTTCTCCTTGTCATTGATTGCCAAAGCGCATGTCTCATCCAGTACCAATGTGCAATCTGTATACGCACATGTAGGTACGCACTGTCGTTGACTACTAATGAAGAATTGAAAAAGTCGCTGTTGGTCCTCGGCATCGGCAACTTTTGGGACTTGAGCCTTGACTACCTCCACAATTGACAAAAGAGTGAAATATTCTACAATTCACCAAATGAATAATTGATAAAACATTTTTATTTGTACATGAATCTCATTATGTTTTTTGTGTGTTCCTCTTACTTGGCCTCGTTGAAGCACTTGAGGATGGAGGACCAGACCTCCTTGGGGTCCTTGGCGGCGTCGACGCCGCTCCAGATGCCGGTCTTTTGGTAGTAATTGACGACAGGCGCGGTCTGGGCGTGGTAGGTCACGAGGCGCTTCTTGAGGGCCTCGGCATTGTCGTCGGAGCGCTGGATGAGCGCCTCGCCAGTGACGTCGTCCTTCATCTCCTCCTTGGGGGGGTTGAAGATCTTGTGGTAGGAGCGGCCCGAGGCAGGGTGCACGAGGCGGCCGGTGATGCGGTTGACGAGGAGCTCGTCGTCAATCTTGAGCTCAATGGCGTTCTTGAGCGGCGTCTTGCGCTCCTCGAGCATCGAGTCGAGGCGCTCGGCCTGGGGGATCGTGCGGGGGAAGCCATCGAGAATGAATCCGTTTTGGCACTCCTTGTTGTTTTCGAGCTCGTTCTTAATCATGTTGACCATGATTTCGTCAGAGACAAGGCCACCTTGGTCCATGATCTTCTTGGCCTCGAGGCCGAGGGCGGTCTTTTGCGAGACCTGCGAGCGCAGCATGTCGCCGGTCGCGAGGTGGCACGCGCAGTACTTTTCCTTGAGGTTGGGGGCCTGGGTGCCCTTGCCGGCGCCGGGAGGGCCAATGAGGACCATGCGGATGGACTTGGGGATCTCAACGGCGGGCTTGAGGCCGGCCTTGGCCTCGAGCGACTCAATGCGGGCGGTCAGCTTGTGCACAAGGTCCTTAAGTTCGTCGACGCTCATTGTAGTAGATGGATGGAATACGGGGTTGGTGATGATGGAGAGAGAGAGAAAAGAAAGGAAAGAGAGAAGTGACAAGTTTTAAATAAATTTCATGTTTTGTTGTGTTGAAAAAAAAAAAAAAAAAGACGGGTATCCAGGGCTGGACTCTCATTGGGCGACAAACCCGCACTGGACCTGGCAAAGGCGCGTTATCCGAGCGCAGAGAAGAAATGTCGCGAACCGACTTGCTCTCCGTCTTTGCGCTTGGTTCGAAGGCGCGTCTTGCTTTGGTCCTGGGCCCAGGGAAAACCGCGCTGCTGCGAGGGAAAAGCGCCCCGTTCGCCCTTTTGCCCGCGGATGGATGGGGGCTGCTGTTGAGTTATGCAATTATTAGTAATCATTTGTAAGCAACTGTTGAGTGTTTGTTACGTCATCACACAAAGTATACCAAACTTGTGTTTGATTAGTAACAAATAACATAATAAGACACCTTAGTTGCGCAAACAAAGTTAATGCTGACTAATTAATATTCTTAGTCATGAAGACATTATGCTGATAAATCATTTGTCATCTGTTTATAGCTTGCTTATAAACTATTAATAAGCAATATTTTAATTTATGCGATTAAGGTGCTGATTTATTTAAGGTTTTGGTATACACTAATTGTTGCTTAGTAAGAAATTACTAAAATACATAGAGGTGCAAGTTTGATGCCACAAGAAAGCTCAAAGAAATCAGAGGCTTGAAGTGCTCTTTGATTGCAGTCTACTGTTATGGCTGAAGCCAAGAGAGTCAGTCTTTTATAAGGGCATTAGACTACGGTCGACAAACAATTCCAGAGGCAAACTACGGGAGTTGCCCTTGAGCAGGGACATGTTGGGATCTTGAAATACCCTACTCTTCGACTTGCGCCAAGTACACTGAATCCAGAGAAGCACACATTTCGAACAGACGAGAGATACGAGCTTTTGGCAACCTGAAAGGTTTTCCTGCCACGGTTGCAGGTCCAAGCTACCTAGTCCCACTCGATTGCACTCTTGGAGTCTTGGGCAAGCTTGTTATTCTTCCTGTGCCCTGGGGTTTTCCTTTTACCTGTTTACTTGAAATGCAAAGGGCTGCGTGGAGCGGTAAAGCCAAGACCAACTAACAACGACACTGGATATAGTCTTGCTATATACTTGAAATATGTAAAACAAAGTGCCTACATGGCCCGGCCCGAATTCTGATATTTCTTCTTCTTGATCAATTTATCTTGTTGGTAGCCTAGTCTAGTTAGCACTAAAGGTGACTCTAGACCTTTGTGTCCAATGCTCCCTGATGCAACGTCTAATTGGATAAAGTCCAACATGCTACGCTAAGACTACGAACTAGGTTTACTGCGTAGCGTTTCTAGCCGAGAGTAGAGTGCTGGTTGAGTTTATTCCTGGGGAGTGCTTGTGAAAACAAAATAGCTTGACCCAGTACTTGATAACTAAAAGGTAGTTGATGAGAATGATGATTGCAGTCAGTACTTGGTGCTTGTTTTTGTGTGGGGGCCGGTGGAATGAGGTTCACCGGCGGTGCATGGAACGTTTCTGCCAAACCCGCAGCCTCCAATACTACTTGGAGCTTTCAACTAAGCACTCACCACGGACTGTGGCGCACGCAAATAAGGGCAAATCAACAAGACAATAGAAAATCATGATCAGTCACGGGCAATCGCCGCGAGCGGCCCATTTGCCAAGGGTGTCTTCCCCATCCGTGGCAACTGGCGACAGGGTTTTAGAGTTTCTTTTTTAATTTTTTTTGCGGGCCTCACAACAAAGGCACGAAAAGCTTGAAGCGAGTATTGAGTTTGCACTGGACCGGACCAGGAAGTTGTTGGCTAGCTACTTGAAGTAACTGGCTGACTAGTTAAGCAAGTACTTACGTTCTCGTTGGAGACCGGTTTGGAGACGTTGGCTGATTGGCAGAGCCCCAGCGCGCAGATCAGCGGCGCCTTCGCTGCAAATCCTTGTCTGGCGTCGGGAAAGGCCTTCGAAGGCCGCCGGGACAGAAAAGCACGGAACAGAACAGCAGGACAAGCCACCACGAGTCCGCAGAGTCAACTAGTCCAAGCAACAGACAGGACTACGAACCAGACTGAGCGATAGACCGGGAAGGCAGACCAAACTCAGATGTCGCCCGCCCGCACTTTTTGCTCGCGTTTTGTCGCCGTCGCCGAAATCTTATTCGGCCCCGGTGGAAAACAAGAACGACACAGAGCCCAGGGACTAGTCACTAGGGCTACATACAGTTGGCGACTGTGACTATGTACGCTTGTAGACCAAGGACTCCAGCCCGCCCGTTTGGTGCTAGGCGCGATCCGTCAAGGGCCCCGATAACCAGGCAAACCCATGTCTGGTAAGTTGGCAGCTGGCGCCGAAAAGAAAATATACCAATACCGCTCGGCTATAAATAATAATCCAAATTCCCTGAAATTTCCAAATTCTCCTTTTTT
This sequence comes from Geotrichum cucujoidarum, assembly GCA_030566025.1. Taxonomy (NCBI): domain Eukaryota; kingdom Fungi; phylum Ascomycota; class Dipodascomycetes; order Dipodascales; family Dipodascaceae; genus Geotrichum; species Geotrichum cucujoidarum. The sequence continues at coordinate 19,884 of JAJMHN010000121.1, forward strand.
TTTTCTCCAACTGCTTTACTCTTAATTATCCATCTTTAAAATGACCAAATTCGCTAGCATTCTCGCTCTTGTTGCCGGCTCTGGTGTGGCCTCTGCCGCGGCCAGCTGCAACACCCACTGGACGTCGCCCGTTCTGTGCGGCGAGGAGCACCAGACGTGTTCCAAGTCCGTCGGCCCCTCGTGTGGCGGCGATACCGACACATGCTGCCAGGAAAACAGCTACGGCATCTTCATGGGCACGCAGTTCTGGGACTACAGCCCCGCCGCGGGCCCCGCGGACCTCTTCACCACGCACGGCCTCTGGTCCAACAAGTGCGCCGGCGGCTACGGCACCTACTGCAACCCTGACTGGGAGGTCGAGAACGTGACTGAGATTTTGCTCGAGCTGGGCGAGTACAAGCTGCTCGACGAGATGAACTGGCGCTGGAAGAACGGCACGGGCAGCGACGAGGACCTGTGGGTGCACGAGTACAACAAGCACGGCACCTGCATGGCCACCGTCAACCCCGCGTGCTACAAGAAGGGCGCCCGCAAGTACCAGAACGTTGTCGACTATTTCACGACCGCCGTCAAGCTCCAGCAGAAGCTGCCCACCTTCCAGTACCTGGCCAAGGCCGGCATCCACCCCTCCACCACCACCTCGTACAAGACCTCTGATGTTCAGGCCGCCCTCGTCAAGTCCTTTGGCTACAAGGCCGCGCTGTCCTGTGATGCCACTGGCGCCTTGACCGAGGTCTGGTACTACTTCTCGCTGACGGGCGCTGTGGCCAACGGCAAGTTCACCCCCAACGCGCCCCAGTCAACGGGCACCACCTGCGGCGACAAGCTGTGGTTTGTCCCCAAGGGCAAGACCGCCCCCAGCAGCCTCCCCGTGCCCACCCCTTCTTCTTAAGAACCGGGCAGTAATCTAGAACATTTGTACACTTTTGTAAAAAATCTTGACGACTTTTAAGTTTTGAACTTTGAATACGCTGGAAAAGAAGTCTATTTAGGCTTCTGAAAAGGACTTCGAAGCACTTGACTAAGCGCTGACGGGTGACGTCATGAGCGCATTTAGAGAGCAGACAAGACTTCAAGAGAGTAGAAGAGGTGAAGAGAATAGAGTAGATGAAGAAAGCAGAGGAGAGAGGCCTTTGCAAGGGAATAGAAGAGCGACAGGAAGAAAGACGGGCGTGGAAGCGGTTTGGGCGTGGAAGTGGCCGGGATATGGGTCCGTCGGCGGTGGAAATGAAGGGTTCAAACAAGTTCAGAGCACTTCGGACACCGAGCAGACAAACGACTAGCAGAGTGAACAGAGTGAACAGACGAACAGAGTGAACAGACGAACAGACGAACAGACGAACAGACAAACAGAATGAAAACTCGAATAGAATAATAAGAATACTCAAGTACTGAGAACTCTGTGTCGACTGTTTTGAGTTCAGCCATACGGCTTTTCCATTTGCGCACCAGGCAGAAAAACACAACCTTCCACTTCTTTTCCTTTTCCACCCTTTTCCAGCTAATTTGTACCACGCGGCGAACCTCTGCTCTATTCACGTCGATACCTAGTTAATAACACAGCACTAGGCACTCCAAACACACACAGAGGCGCACTCAATGTCTTTTCCCTGGGCCTCTGCGGCGCCCTCATCGACGTCGGCGACGCCTGCACCCGCAGCGAGCGAAACCGGCCAGCAGGACACCTCCGACGACACGGGTCCACTAGGACCAACACAATCACAACAGACACACCCACAACCACCGCCAATACACACAGACACCGGCCCAGCGTCGTACTTTTCACAGCCAACGACGGGCAAACCCCCGGCGCGCCCGTTCTACACCCGTGGCCTCTCCCCTGCCAACCCGGCCAATACTGGCACCGTACACAACAGCGACAGCGACCACCACCACCCGCTGCAGACGCCGGGCGGACAGGTGCAGGTGCCCCAGACACCGCTGGCGCCGACGACGCTCTCGCGCAGCACGACCCTCAACCTGCCCGGGTTCAGGCTCAACGCGGGCCCCGGCCTGGGGGACTCGACCCTCGCGGCGTCCTACGCGCGCCTGCCCTCGCAGTCCAACGACAGCCTGCCGCCCATTAGCGAGCTGAGGCCGAATTACACCATGCCTGATCGTAATAACAATGGTAATAGTGGTGGTGCAGGTAACAGCAGTAACAGCACCGGTGGAGGCCAGCAATTGCACGGCATGGCGCACCTCAAACTGCGGTCGCCGTCGCTGCCAGTAAACAGCGTCAGCAAAAGCCCGGCCCAGACCCCAGTGACTATCCCACCGAGCGTCAAGGCCATGACACCTAGCGAGCTCGCCCACCTCCTCTCTGGTACCACAACTACCCTCCCCAAACCTTCTGTTCTAGTCATTGACGTGCGCTCCTTCAACAACTACAGCCAGAGGCGAATCCGCTCTGCCGTCAACATTTGCATCCCTTCTACCTTGCTACGCCGCCCGGCCTACGTCTTTGCGCGGTTTGGCGAGTGCATGATTCCGACCCAGCGCGAGGCCATCACGGACCTGGCGCGGTACACGCACATTGTGCTTTATGACCAGGCGACCCAGGCGCTGCCGCAGACGGAGTACTCGGCGCTGGTGCAGACGGTCGTCAAGCTCGACCAGAGCAAGTCCGTGTTTGGCGGCGTGCTGGCGTTCCTCCAGGGCGGGTTTGCGGCGTTTGCGGCGGCCAAGGAGGCCGCGGGTTTGGTCGACGAGTCTGAAGTGTTGTTGGTGAGCGGTGGCGAGCCCACGTACAGTAATGAAAACACTGCAGCACCGTCTAATACTAATTTTCATACCGCTGCGCGCAAGTCTGTGGACGGCGGCGCGCCTGTCCTTACGGGGTTCAGTCTCCCCGCGACCAGCACTCAAGAAGGCCCACTGAAACCCTTTGCCTCACACATCCGCAACTCCCTCGACCACGCCAACCTCGAGCAAGGCGAGCCCATTGCTCTACCACCCGGCCTCGACCCCAAGGGCCCCGAGGTTCAGCAGTACTTCCCAGCCTGGCTGCGCGACATTATCGACCCCCAAGTCGGGCCCCGCTACGTTGTGCGCAAGTTTCATAATATTGAAGAGGCCGAAAAGGTGCGTTTGCAACGGGCGTTTGGGCAGGGCAAGAGCGGCAGCGGCAGCGCGGGGGCGTTGGCCGTCAGCTCGCCGTTTGGCGGGCCGCCGCCACGTGAAGACTACCACAGCCAACACCAACACCAACACCAGAAAAGAGTTAATTACACGTTTTCGGCCGGGCTGGAACTGGGCAGCAAGAACCGGTACTCAAACATTTGGCCGTACGACCACACGCGGGTGCGGCTGCCTGGCCGGCAAGACCCCCAATCCTACAACGTCACTCCCCTGGCCGACTACACTGCCGACGACGACTATTTTAACGCCAGCTACATCACGACCAAGAAAACCCATCTCCGGTACATTGCCACGCAGGGCCCCTTACCCGACACCTTTTCCGACTTTTGGCACGTTGTCTGGACCAAGAAAATCCCAGTCATTGTCATGCTCACGAGCGAGTTTGAGGGCGGTGCCATCAAGTGCCACCGGTACTGGGAAAACGGCCTTTACGGGCGGTTGTCGCTGACCAAGACGTCGTCGGAGCGCGTGGTGCTTTCGGAGCGGACGGGGACGTTGGTGACGATCCGCAAGTTTGTGCTGGCGCCGTCGGCGGCCGCTCTTGCCAAGGAGCGCAGCGACGGCGGGACGGGCACTGGCGCTGGCACTGGTACTGGTGGTGTAGGTACGGGCCAGGCGCCGCACCACAGCAGCTACTACAACCCGTTTCTTTCCAGCGAGTCGCACACAGTCATCCAGATCCAGTACACGGCCTGGCCCGACCTCGGCGCGCCCGCGGCCCCCGACGACCTTGTCCAGCTCTGCCGCATCAAGAACGCGTACCTCGACGAGTGGCGCGAGTACCTCAAGTTCCGGAGTGGTGGTGTCGGCAACAGCGGTGGAGAGGGACCGGGTGAAGTGTGTCCTTGGACGATTGTGCATTGCTCGGCGGGGTGCGGGCGTACTGGTACGTTCTGCACGGTGGACAGCGTTATTAGCGCATTGAGCCAGCAGCAGCAGCGGGCTTTGGCGAACGGCGACGCTACCGCTTCGTCGTCCTCGCCGTTTGACTTGTCGCCGCACGTGGCGCTGGACGGCATCACGAGCGAGGGCGAGGACAATGGCCGGCCGGACGACCACGCTGGCCACGGCACCGGCAGCGGCACCGGCCACGGCCGTGACAACACGGTGGCGGCGAGCATGCGCCGGCTCGAGACCCAGGACCTCGTGTTCCGCACCGTGCACAAGCTGCGGCGGCAGCGCCTGTCCATGGTGCAGGTGCTCAGGCAGTACGTGCTATGCTATGAAACGGTTATAGTTTGGATCCATGAGCAGTACCTCGCTGCTCAACAGCGGCAGGAGAAAAGCGCAGACCTTATTTGAGAATGCGTTTGAAAAAGAACAGAACTTGAGGTGTCACTGTGGGCACCAAACACTTATTTATTTGTCCAACCAACTTGATAATTACTTGGACCACCCACCAACCGACTTGGAGTCAACAGGTTCATTACAAAAAAACAACAACAACAACAACAACAAACTGGCAAAGAAACCGTTTGGGCCGGGAAAAGAATTCGGTTTTTGAACTTGAACTTATTTATTTATTTATTGTTTTTTTTTTTCTTTTGTCTAATTTTTTATTTTCACATATTATGTCATATATACAGACAATGATAAAGTCATTTTACCTACAATTCCAGTGATAGTGTTCATACCAGGGTATAGCTCTTGTCAAGTAACTAAGGCTTATCCCAGAACGTTGTAAGAGCTTTCGATTTCATGTTCTTGGGTTGAACCGAGGGCTAGGGTATAAACACGCCGCGCCCATTGATTTCAGTCGGTTTGTTGATCAGAGTTTTCCTTCCCTCAATCCAATTCTAATACTCCCCCCGACGAATGTAAAGTTTTGTTCCTTGGCTTTTGAACGTTTGCTTTTGTCGTTGTGTTATAGCTTTTTTCTTGCTGGTTGTTCCTCTTTTCCGCTGCATTGAACGGGGTCTTGCAGTTTTGCAAGATCTTGTTGCAAAGCAATCCACGGAAAAGGGGTTACCAAGGAACGGCCAAAGGCAAATTGCAAATGCAAAGGCAAACAGTTCCATACGCTTGCGCATGTGGGACAGAAGCAGGGACAACGGGGGGACAGAGCAAAGATTTTACCCTTTTTTTTTTCCCTGTATACGATAGGGAGAGGGGGAGGTTCCAAGGGCTGCTAACTCACAAATGCTTCATTTTCGTTCTTCGACTACGGAATTGAGTGAAAAAGCCATCGACATGTAATTAACAACTTGGTGTTAGCGGTAGTATTAAACCTCCTACATTTTGTAAAACAACGGTCTTGGTACCAAGAAAAAAAAAAAAAAAAAAAAAAAAAAGAAGTATAAACTAAATTCAATTCAAATACATGGCTATGTCGTTGGCTAGGCTTTCAACTGTTCGGTGGCCTTTTCAAGGAGCCGCACGGTAATGTTGACCCACTTGATGAGGTTCTCGGGCTTCTTGTCCTGCAAGTTCTCGAGTACGCCGGGGAGCACCGCGCCGCCGTAGCCCAGGTACCGGTCCGGCAAGAACAAGACATGCTTGTACCAAGGCCGCCCGTCAAACCCGTCCTCGTAGATAAAATTGCGCTCAATGTACTTGATCTTGCGGTTCACCACGTGGATCTTGAAGAGCAGGGATATCTTCTTGTGCAGCTTGTACCAGGGCCAGTCGCGCGTGAAGGCGTCGCCCAGCTGCTCCGTGTAGCGGTCGAGCTCGCGGCCGGCGTCAGTAAAAGCGGAAATGGCGGTGTAGAGCCGGTCAATGGCAGACTCGGGGCCCAGCGGGTTCTTGTCCAGAGAGGGCAGCGACGACAGCGGGTACTTGTCAAGCAAAGTGTCCAAACCTCGCTTGAGGACCTGGCCGTACTCTTCGAAATGCAGCTCGGCGACGGCGCGCTCGGAAAGCGAGAGAGCCAGTAGCGACAGGAACTTGGCGGCGGTGGCATGGATAGTCCAGTCCGGGTCAATCAGCGTGTCAATCCAATGGAAACTGTCATAGTTGGAGTGGTAGTGGTAAACAGCGTCGTTCCTGGAGTTTGTAAAACCAAAGTCAATCGACGGCACGCCTAAATGGTCAAGGAAAACAGTATAGTCACTACCTGTTCCCAAAGTTGAAATGTGGGGCTCCTCCTTACCGCCGGCCCAGTGCTTGTACAAGGATCCGCCCTTGGGGTGCTGGATGCGGCGACTGGTGTTTCTGGCCAGCTCATTCAGCACGGGAGACGCCTCGACGCCAAACTGCGAGCCAGACACGGCAACGTCCAAGTTGAGGTAGGCCAGCACGTCCTTTTTGATAAACTCGGCATTGTCCTCGCCCCATTCAGTAGATCCAAGCAAACCGTACTCTTCACCGTCCCAAGATCCCAAAATAATGGTGCGGCGAGGGCGCCAGCCCTTGGCCTTCAAAGTTCCCAAAGCTTTGGCAAAACTGAGCAGAACCGCAGAACCAGAGTTGGGGTCAGAGGCGCCACCGGAAATCCAGGCATCGCGGTGGTTACCAACAACAATGGCTTCGCCAGGAATAACTCCCTGGAACTTGGCAATGACATTGTAAATGGGCTTGATGCTGTAGTCTTGGTCATTGAACAAGTTGAGCTCGAGCTCAGAGGGACCTACATTGTAAGAGACACCTTCAAGGATTCCACCCCAGTTCTCATCAAAGTCCTTGGGACCGGGGCCATGACCGTTGAGCGCCTTGAGAATAGGTACCGCGTCGGCAAAACTAATGGGGAGACTGGGAATTTTGGCCAAGTTGGTAGGCTCCTGGCGGTCAGCGTCAATGAGACTAGGGTAGCCGGGGGTCGTGGGGTCACCGGGAGCGTCGGCCAAAAACTGCACACTGCCGCGCTGGACGCTCGATGGGTTGCGCGCAATGCCCTTGGGGTAAGGCTCGTACCCGTGCTGAGTATCAATGCCGCCATCGTCGGTAGGGTCAGAAAAGATCACGACACCCACGGCACCAGCCTTCTCGGCTTCCTTTACTTTAAGGCCCCTAAAAACGCCACCATAGCGAACAATGACAATTTTGCCAGTGACGTCAACACCCAATTCCTTCAACCGCAAGAAATCCTCATGTCTTCCGTAGTTGGCGTAAACATACTGGGCAGTGACGTTTCCAGAGGCAGAATAGCCATGGAAGACAGGAACGCTGTCCTTGTTACCGGTAGTGGGGTCTTCTTCCAAAACATCTTCTTTCAAAGAAGCCTTGAACTTGACTGAACCGTCCTTCTTGAGCAAAGTGAGGCCATTATCAACTGGCCTGTTCAAGTAGATGTAGTAAGGCACAATTTCAGACTCCAGTCCCTGCGAGTTGAAAAAGTCATTGGTCCACTCAGCAAGGTCCTTACCCCCGCCAGCCAAATGCTCCTCGCGGGTGTAGTTCTTGCTCCATTCCCTCAATTCCAACGGGTCAATGGTTTCAAACACCAGTCGCTCGACCTCTGCTTCGGGCAGCCATTCGCCGTGTATTCTGTTGAGGTCGCGTCGCAGTGAAGTCCGGGGAAAGAAAACGAGGCCAAACGCAAAAATAAACAGGAAACCCCAAAAGGAAATCTTAAGGAACCTCGACGCAATGGTGCCGGGGTTTGTGAGTTTCTTTTGATCTTCTAGATCTTCAGGAAGACGAATCTCGCCTGGTCCGACCTCTGGCATCGTGAAATTATCAGTTGTATTGGTTTGCCGTAGTTCAAAGGAAATGGGAAGATGGAAAAGTTGGGAGAGACGACGAACGGCGCTATAAATTAAAAGGCCGTCGATAAAAGCTTAATTATGGGACAGGAATAAAAACGTCTGACAAGCAGAGGAACCGAATTATTTAAATACTTTTCATGTAGTCAATTGTTTATAGTTTACACGGGAAATAGCAGCATATGGAGCTGGGTTTCCGCTTCCGCATTGCGTTCTGGTCGGGCAATTGAGCGTGCACACAGCCCTGAACTTTGGCAGTGCTTTGTTTGCTACTCAATTGCTGCCATTGATCAATTGTCGCCGTTAGTCATGGCAAGACCTTCTCTTGCAATAACACCATCGTTGCAAGCATTGACGAGCGCGCAACCCGTGGAAACGACGCTTTTGAGACTTGCGACTTGCGACTTGGGCATATGTGATTAGATAAAAGCTTACGCTCGCACACGGCACCATGCAGTCGAGGACTGACGTGCGTACTGGCTGGGCCCGGCTATCTTAAAACCGGGGTAGAATTGATAATGCCCGGCACTGCCTGCTTTTGCTGTCGACTCAACGGCGACATGAGCTAAGCGATGATATAAGTTCAATTGAGAAAAGTCGTGAATGTATATTTGGATACATGATAATAAATAAGAGGGTCATTAACGGATGGGTGATTGTAGACAATGTTGTGTTTGGGCTCTGAAGAGTCAAAGTGCTTTCGGTTTCAGCGGTTATTTAGCCGCGGTCGTCGTGACGCCGTGCTTATCACACCAGTTGCGCACAAATTTGACGTCAAACTTGATACCCGCTTTTGACTCTAAAAAGTCGCAGAGCTCGTTCAAGCCAATTGGGTCGTAACATAGTATGCGGGTCCATAGAGAGTTGATGGAAGTGTCTTCTTTAAGAAAGCGTGAGATTTGAGATGAAATGTTTTGTTCCAGTGTTTTGGGTATGGAGCCAACTAAATTAGTATCACTGGTCTCCTGTGCACCAGGCAGCGCTGGATTGGGGTAAAGCTTGCTGGCAATCTCGACCATGCCAGAGCGACTTCCGTTGTGTTTGATACCAAGTCGGGCCATGAGCTTTTTCAATTCCCCAGTCGACATTTCGTCTATTGCTGTAACCGGCACCTGAAACTCAGTTGGAAGTACATCAACAGAAGTTGGAGGAGTCTCCTGGGAGGGCACAGCTGACACATCTTTACTATAGACGCTGCAGCTTTTCAAAAGATTGATCATGGCCTTTCGGGTCTTGACTGGCTTAAACCCCCATTTATCAAGCTGGTCGCGCAACTGAGGAGTAGTCATGGTATCAAAATCAAGAAGGTCAGCCCTCTTCTTTTTGCTGGACAAGGGCTCTGAAGTAGCCACACTGAAGGCGGCAGTAGCAGGTTCAATGCTAGTGTCCTGGTTTTTGGAAATTGACTTGTTGGTGTCAATGACAGTTGAAAAACGTGAAGCAGCGCGTCCAAACAACTCAAAGTAGTCTTCATCGTCTGCCTCGCAGTCACTACCATTGGGCGACTCCCCAATTTCAATTATTTCAATCGCGTTTGGTTCGGGTATCTTGGATATTGACGGCTGTTGTGACCTGCCTTTGAGTGGTGACTCGATCAGTGTTTCTGCATCAGCAAGAGATGTGCTTATAAGTGGTTTTTGTACTTCTGGGGAATCTATCGTGATGATTTCGTGAACTGATCCCCATGTGCTGGATTTGGTATTGGGGCGTAGTTTGCTGCCGAGGACGGGCGAGGTGTTTTGTAATGAAGGAGCAGAAGCCTCTTCTTTACAAGGACTGCTTTCAAGAGATATTGGCAATTGGGTGAGTGCGTTGGGGCGAATTGAAAGGTCGTTTTGAGAGCTCCATTTGACGGAGTCTTGAAATCCGTGCTCAAATGAGTGCAATATCACAATCTCTTCATACTCATCTTCGTCGGTTGCAGTAATGGCATCTTTTTCAGACATGGAAAGCACGTCTTCCTCGCCTGGTGTCAGTTCCCAACAAAGCTCATCGGCGTCGCTTTCGCTAATGTGAGATGTTCCAGATTCCAGCCTTGTAGCTTGAGAGCTGTCTATTCGGGGGGTTGGAAGCGGACTTTTCTTCTTGGAAAATTCGGGTTCAAGATGCTCTTTCGCCGCCCGCTTTCTGTTCCGGCATGCGTCCATATCAAACTTGAAATACTCATCATCATTTTCGTGTAGTATCAACAAATCCGACTTGGTGAGTCCTATGGGAGCCAGTTGCAAATATTGAAACATGGAGGGCGGGCGATTGTAAAATGAACAAAACAAGTCTTGGGCTTTTTTCGAATCTCTGTTGTCGGCAGAATCAGACACGTCGTACCGGGCCATTAATGCCTCTATCGTTTCTTTTCGCTGCAAGGAATGACTGGTTATTGGAATCAAGGGGAATTTCAATTCAGCAGTCTCGATTATCTGCTTTCCTAGAGCCGGTGAAATAACTCTACTATAGAGTTCACTTGGAAGCTTCACTGCCTTCTTTCTTAAAATCATAAGTTTGTTCAAGTCCTTTCCGTCAATCTCATTGCTGTTTGAGTTAGTCGCTGAGGGAGATGATGACGGTACCGTTACAAAATCCAGCTCCAACTGGAATTTTTGTTTAGACTTTTTACTTGAAATCTTGGAGCTCAATGTCTTCATTTGCTTGGCTTTTGATTTTTTGCCCGACAGTTTGCTGAGAAGATCAAATTCGTCTTTATGCTCCTTTCGCGCAATTTGAGTGAAAGAAATCGTGTCTTCATTTTCGTCTTGACTTGAGGGCTCACGTTCGCAGCCAGAGGATTGTGAACTTGCATTTTCATCGTGCTCGGTTGGGGCAGGTGTTTTGTATCTTAATGCTAATCGTGCTGTAATGGAGGTAGGCTTCAGTTCTTTCTTTGCACGAAAAGTCTGTGTTCGTTTCGTCTTTGCTTTGGATGGTTGCCGGGGTTGTTTCTTTAGCGTCTTGCCAGCGGGTTTGTTACTAGAATCTGAGGGTAATGTGTTTGTTACGTCGGTGGGTTTCATGAACGACTGATTCGCAAATGTGTTTTCTGGACTGTATACAACATATTCAGACAAGCTGACTGAGTTGTCAGTTTTATTTTCTTCGTTGCAATCGTCGTTCTGCGCCGGTGGGACGGGATCAGAGCGTTTTGTAGATGTAGCGGGTTGGTACTTGAATGTGCTGAGTACACTCAGTTGGTCTTCGAGTTGTGTAGTCAGATCCGGCATGTCGGGTTCTGACAACAGCTGTGACCCCACAACCGTGTCTAGCACGCCGTGGTCTCTATGGGGAAATGCCATGGTATATGGACTGTCATTTGTTGTGTGATGTAGAATTACTGTGTGGGTGATCGCTTGAACTTCTCTACATCGGTTGTTTTGAGCTGGGAGAAATTTACGGCGTTTACATAATCACAACAAACTGTACTTATACGCCAGACGATTTAGACACATAAAGAACAAGCCTTTTCACTTGATTGATGACTTATATATGTACAAAATCGATTATTCAAATGAGACTTTCGGTGTGACGGTGAGAACTTTGGGCCACTCGGGAGTTGGTAGGGGTGGACATGGGACCGCTGATACTCGCCCTGCTGTTGGTGGGAGTTCTCTTTGTGGAGGCAGAACGCCACAAGTCTCCAAACGCATCAGACTGTTTGGGTTTGGCAGCTGAGCCAGTCGAAGATTGGAGATTTGATGTGGCGCCAGTAGTTGGTGCAAAAGAACTGCCGTTTGAGGGAAAAGCGAACGAAGAGTTTGGACTGACAGGACTGTTGGCAGATTGAAAGGAAGTGAAACCATCGTCAACAGCATTCGACATGTTGTTAGAAAGAGCGGTTGTAAAATTACCAAAATTTGGGTAGGTGGGTTTAGAAGCTGTCGGAGAACTTTGAAACAAGTTCAAGATGTTGTCATTTTGACTAGGAGCTGATACCGCAGGTTGGCTTGACGCAGGTGCAGCCGGAGGTGGCACAGAAGCAGACCCGGCACTTTGAAAGTCATCAAAGGAAAAGAGATCCACTTCTTGTGGTTTTTGGGGTTCAGGATTTTCCGGTACCGGAGGTGTGCTCTTTGTAACTGGCAACGCTGGTTCTTCCTCAACGTGATACTCTTCGTCCTTTGGCTTTTGTCTCGAGTGGCTAGGAGTGTCGTAAGAGCCACTTTCAAAGCCTCCGCCGTCACCGTACACGCCTCCAGAATATCCACCGAATCCACTGCGAGGGCCATCGTAAGAGTCGTAAGTGCTATTCCCGTAACTTCCACCACCAAAACCACTGCCACCACCACCACTGATTGCATTCAGCTTTTGGCGGTTAGCTTTGGCTTGTTTGCGCACTTGCCTTATCTTGCTGGTGTCCGCTAATAGATTTGCAATTTCCTTAGACCTATTCCTCACGTTCATTCCCTGGTCTCTTCCATCTGGACTGGTGTATTGAAAATGTCTCAGCATATCCACTACGTGCTCGTGAGAGCGAGCGTAGTCCACGACTTGCTCCGATCCGTTTTTAATCAGGTACTCGAGGAGTTGTAGTGCCTTGTAGATTTGTCGCCATTCTTCTGATTTCTTCTCTGTAAACCTCTTTAGTTGTGTTAACTCCTGCAAACAGAGTTTTGCGCATTTCACATACCTTATAAATGAGTGACATGATATCGTTAAATTGAGCACTAACGCTGGCATTAGCAAAAAGACATTGTTCAAGGCCGTTCGCTGCACATACTAGTTGTGGGTTCCATCGGCGATTTCCTAAATTGGGAGTTGCGATTAGTAGACTGCGGAGACGGAAGAACCGGTTGAAGGCGAACTCACCTGCATCAAGCTGCTGGAAGCGCCCCAAGGCTCATTATTTGTAGCTTCGCGGACCTAAAAGCTGGTGTTAGAGGCCATTGCAATTGCCACCAGGCTCCACATTGCTTACCTTGGCCTCAATTGGCGAGAGTTTGTAAACCACTAGTATCGAGTTAGCACTGTTAGAGGACCAGGCTGCTACTTCAAAAGCTCATACCATTCTGCGCTTTCCGCACGTACGACTTGACGCCATACAGCGACACATTAGAAAGCCGGTCTTTGAGTGTGTCCATTGGAAAAGTTTGACGGGGCAGTTGGAAATGTTTGGAAAGTCTGAGTCAATTTTGTGGGCGTAACGGCTACTCTGGGGAAGGCCGATGAACAAGTTGTCGAGGCAGTACGGGAAAGCAACGAAAATTCTGGGCAAAGCTGGCCGGAAGTTACTGCTAAAGACTGGAGAACTGAAGCAGAGACAGAAGGAATTTGAAAAGAAAACCCGGAAAACTTGGCGTATTTATTATAAATCGGAACTAGTTCAGTTCTTTCCATGTCCGTTTAAAAGACGGAACGGAAAACCCTGCCCCAACCCTGTGCATGTGGTCGAGATGATCAATAGTTAGCGGGCATCTACGCACGACAGCACAAAATGCCGTTGGGGCTTGCCATGAACATGATGGTATTAAATACTTTGTACAGAATCAAATGGCGAGGGCCGGTAGCGTTACATGACCATACAACTATATACTAATGTGACATCAACACCCAAGTCTCTCATGGCCAACATGGTGCAAAGAATCCTCAGCAAAAGGAGTATGGAGTCGTGAGCTTCGAGCAATGAAATGATTCAGGCGCGGTGCGCAGAGGCCCAAGAGAATGAACAGCAAGTACTCTACTGTCCGGTAGCGTTTCACTCCGAAATAATTTGAAGCTCACAGAAACCTTGCACCAGTTCCTAGCTACTGAGTTGCGAATAATCGAGTGATATCAGTTGAGACCCATAAGGAGGTATTACTGTATAGATAGTCTTTAGCTTTCCGTCAATGGCGCTTCTGGTTCCAGTGGTTTGGCGTCGCTCATTTCCGAATCAGTAGCTGGAACAGAAGCCTTTGCAAGCTCCTGGTCGAGAGTGTCAATGTTTTTGCCGACCTGATCGACTGATTGTATTCGTTAGCTTCTCAAACCAAACATTAAATTATCCAGATAAAATACTCACTTTTAGACTTAATATCTGATTCGAACTTTTCGAGTTTGCTGAGCTGCATAAATGTTAGAATACTGGAATGAAATATAGCTTTACAATCAACATACAATGTCAGCGAGACTGCGCTCCATTTCACGGCCTAGCTCTTTGCTGGACACAAAGTCCTCTGGGGCCTGGTCTGAATTGTTGGCTAGCGCGCTTGTCATGGTTGTCTGTTCAAAACGTTGAGTACACACCCGACGAGTGCAATGGTTTGGTGATTTGATGATTTGTTTAGAAAGAAAGGTTTAATTAATTCAACGCTCGACCAAACTCTACAAAAGAGGGCTAGGGCAAGAGCGTTTCATGAAAGGCATTCGAGCTATTCTACAGGCACTAACGCATTAATTATTTTATCATACAGGCCCAATGTCGTTGCGACAAGGTACTTGATGGCGAGATTCAACACCGAATTGTAATTCCATTTCAGTGCGCGTTGAGGGCGCGTTAATCGTGAATATTTTCAACCGCGAAAATGCAGATACACCAATTTTCAACTCACACGAAACTGTCCAGAACTCGCTTATGGAAAAGAAAACCCTTGTTTCTCGACTGTAATACACGGAAGAGTCAGACTACAAATATCTGCCATCGCCTGAATGATTCTAGATACTAGTTGTCATCATCAGTGATCTTTTGATTCCACCGCTGATACCATTGCCTCCAGCAACCCAGAATTGAAAAAGCACACCACCTGATTGAAGACCTGCACGCCGAAGAAGTATCAAATGCGTTTCAGAATACCAGGTGCGCTCAATATTTTGGCCACGAGAGACCAATATCGTTTAGCACTCAAGTCATGGGATTCTGCTGGCAGCCCATTGCTGAACCAAGTGACAGGAGCTAGATTCATCTCAGGCTCGAGCGCGAAAGGAGCCTCTCCGTCTATGTCGTCTCCAGCAACAGGGGCATCAGCATGGCTTCGCGATACCAGTGGTAAAGTTGGGCTTGAGCTCAATCGACAAGGATTTGCAGTTACAAACTCACCAGTTCGCAAAAAGGCCGTTACCCCACGATCGTCGACCAGAGCGACCATCGGATCAAGAAAACCGGCTTTGTTAGTGGAGAAGTCAGAGATATGGTCTTCTGCGACAAAGTTCTTGACCAAAGATACTACCAGGGATATGGCCATCAAAGGATCAATCAATGCAGTGCCAGAGGCGCCAGCCGAAATGCCAATGCAAACACCTACTGAAGCACCAGCTAAAAAGTGGATCAAAGTATCATCCAAGGCGCCAGTCAAAGTCTCGACTACAACTGCAACAAGAGCACCAGTCCAAACACCCACTAAAGCGCCAGCCAAAAAGTGGACCAAGATATCATGTAAGGCGCCAGCCAAAGTCTCGACTACACCCGCAAGACAACCGCCTGTCCAAACACCCACTAAAGCGCGAGCCAAAACGTGGATCAAGGTATCTTCGAAGGCACCATTCAAAGTCTCGACTACAACTACGACCAAAGCGCCAGCTAAAATTTTGACTCCAGCTCCTACCAAAGTGCCCGCCAACGCATCAACCAAGGCTTCAACCAGCGTGACGCCCAAGGCATCAGCCAAGGCCTTAGCCACAACCGCAACTAAAGCATCTACTACCTCGCCAATCAAAATACCCATCAAGGTTTCAATGAGAGTGTCGACCAAGGCGCCAGCCAAAGCGTCAACTGCAACTACGACTCGAGCGTGGATCAAGGTGCCAACCAAAGTGGCAACCAAAGCGCCAGCCAAAGAAGTGTTGACCAAAGCGCCCCTTAAAACGCCTCCTAAAGCGCCAACTGCAACAACAACGAAGGTATCGACTGAACCGCCAAACTCCGAGCACAAAATCAAGCCAACCGCTGCCGTCAAGGCGAACTCGTTGAGTGAGGCAGCTACAAAAGATGCCAAGAAACATGTCGTGCTTGCTACCAAGTCGTCAGCAACCAATGCTAGACAAACGGGGACTTTCAGCAGTGCCTCCGAATCTAAGATACCCACAAAGAAAGAGCCTGTTAATGTGGTTGCTAAGCCTTCAGTTACCAAAGTCTCTACTGCCAAGGTTTCCAAAGCTACGCCGGTGGTTGTTAGGAAAGCGGTCAAAGGTCCAGTCAAGGTCACCAAGTCAGCATCAACACCCCCACTTGCTAAGGTAACAGTTGCATCCAAGATAGCAGCTACACAAAAAGCTGTGAGCTCTGCAAAAACACTTATTGCCGTCGACAGCCCTGCAAAAGTAACCAAGACGAGAAGTGCTGTCAAGCTCTCTGCGAAAGCTGAACCTCAAACTGTAAGCAAGACTGCCAAGAAGGTTCTCGCGACTTCTTGTAAAGTTGCTTCTAAGACAACGTCTGCTGCTAAGGCATCTGCTGGGGCTACAACTAAAACACCTCGGGTCAGAGTGAGCAAGAAAAAGCAGCCCGAGCAAGAGCCCGCTAACCAACCAGAGGAGCCAAGCGAGCCATCAACGGAGAAGGAAACCCCAAAGTTAAAGGAGAAGACGCCGAAGCCGGTCAAGTCCACATTGAAGGAAAAGGCGCTATTCAAGACTTTCAAGTCCAAGGACACAGGTGCTGGCACCTTGGGAAATGGTTCGCGCGATGATGAAGGTAAAAGTGGTTCTGGAAAGGTCAAGCTTCCCACTGTTGAATCGGTTGAAACAGAATCCTCATCTAAGAAAACCAGAAAGACTAAGAAGATCACCGCGGCGTCATTGAAAAAAGAAACGCAAGCAACTGACGCCACCGGGAGCCAGGTGGTTTCAAACACTCTGCGCCCTCACCACGACATGCAGTCCTATCTTTCTCACCTCCACTCTACCAAGAAATCGCCCATCTCTACCACCGCCCGTGGCACCATCTACGAATACGCGACCATTCACGCGCTCAGCCTGCTCGGCATTTCGTCCCTGATCCGAACTGGCCGGTCTGGCGATAACGGCGTCGATCTCGTGGGAACATGTAACCCGCTTGAGGTCAAAGCCCAAGTCGCCAAACTCAAGGGAAACGGCATCTTTCAGGTCATTGAAAGCAAGTCTGCCGAGGACGATATGGTTGTCAAGCCCAAGTCCAAAAGAACCAAGAAGGATGCGACAATGGACTTCAACGTCATTATCCAGTGCAAGGCGTCTGAGAAGAGCGTTCCCTCCATTCTCATGCGCGAGATGGCCGGCGCCTACTTTGGATTTGTGCATGGCACCGCTGCCGTTAATGCCAACCCGCTCCAACTCGCCGACGCCACCACCGTCGTGACGACGCCCAAGCGGACCAGCACCGCCGAGACGCTCGTCATGGTCGTGACCGCTGGCGGCCGGCTGACGGACCCCGCCACCCGGCAACTCGAAGCGAGCCAGATGCCCATGATGTACCTGTTTCTCGAAAACCCCCGGTGCAAGACCAGCGGCAAAACGGTTGGCGGGGTATACAATATCAAAAACTACGACATGGGCCGTATTTCGCAGTTTATGGCCAACTCAAAGGCAAAGGAGTTTTTGCGCAAGCGTGGGCTTGAGTTCCGGACCGTCAGGTCTTACTCGCTCACGGGCCCCAAGAAGGCCGCCTACTGAGTGAGCCACCGCACCAGAATTGATGGAAAAGGAAACAAAAATATATATATATATATATATAATAGGTTATGCATTGGAGAATAGTTAAAATTTGAGTAGTATTTATAATTGAAAAAGAAATAAAAAGAGTTGGTTGAGCAATAGTGGAGTTTGTTGTCCGCATTGAAGTTTACTTGAGAGGACTGAATTTGAGAGGAACAAGAATGTTGCTCTCCATCTTGTCAATCAACTTGACGGTATCATGGACTGTGTCGGCCCATCCAGGCAGCTCCCAGCACTTTTCACGGCTAATCTTTCTGTGCTCCAAGTCGGCAAACTGCCACAGATGGTGGACGCGGTTGAGCCGGCCCATTTGCGAGAACCAAGCGCCCACGGGTTCCATGACCTGTCTGCGGTACTCGATTCCCTTGCGCCAGTGCTGCTCCCACTCCAAAAGCCGGCCGCTGAAGATGTCGTATGTGCGCAACTCAAAGATGCCGCCAAAGTCGTGCGGCTGGGCAGTTCCACCCCAAAAGTCAAACTCTTGCAACAAGTCGTTTTCACGCGACCGCAGCATGGGGCGCAGCTTGGCCAAGTACTCAATGTACTTGGGGTTGCTGTGGACCATGTTTTGCGTGTGATGAAATCCGGGGTAGCCCTTGTATTCCCAGATATGAACTAAATTGAAAAGAAAAAAGAAGTTAGCTGGGGCGGCGCAAGTCGTGGATGGGTTACTCACCATAAGTGTCCATATCACCGATCAGGGTTCTCCAGCTGCCCACCAAATGCACCTCGTTGGCCTTGTCAGCGGCAATTGCCGGGTACATTTCAGAGCTTTTTGCGTTAGTTTTTTCAACACAAAACCATGAGAAAGCAATTTCACTTACATCAAATCCAAGTACTCTGTGGCGCTTCCCGGGTGGACTTTGTGCGTGACGATCTCGTGAACGTATTTACCCCGCATAAGCTGCTTGGAGAAGGACGTTTCCAAGTCCTGCACTTCCTGCTTGGTCTTGGGGGAGCCGTAGAGAAAGGACTTAAACAAACGAGGAGCAAGACCCTCTTGGGGAGAAGGAATGACCTGTTCTTGGGCTGTTCCGGCTGCTTTGCGCAGTTCAGCCAAGGTCGGGTTTTCCTCTATGCACAGTTAGCAATCAACAAGTGACAACAACACAAGCAAAGTAGAAAAAGTAAAACGTACGGATATCCTTGATGTACTTTTCCAATTGAACTGCCTTGATGTCTGCAAAAGATGGAAGTCGTTTGGATTTATCGTTGAGGCTGGTTGAGGTCGAGAATGGTCTCGCTGCGACAATAGCCGAGGAGCCCACCTTGAGGCCCATGCCAACGGTGTTTCCAAGCTGGAGAGATCTAATCATGACTATAATACTCTGCTAAAAGACGGGACGTAAAGCAATTGACAACTATGAAGAATGAGAATAAAACTGAAGAAAAATGAGACTGAATTGGCGGGAAATGAAAAGGACGAGAAGGAAGAAGAAGCAGAAGAGGGGAGATTTTTGGGGTATTTAAAAGGTTTGCGTGACGAGCGCTTTGGTGGGGCTTTTTGGCCCAAACCAAGAAAACCGCAAGAAAACTGGCTTTGCAGCAAATCAAGAGCGCTGCAATTGTGATAAGAATTGAAGCGAGTTTAAGCACGGAACTAGGCGCTATTATTCCAGAAGGCTTAGGAGTTCCAGGAGTTTTAGTATGAAGACATGTCCTGAGCCTGTTGGCGTTGGGTCTAGTCAGACAACCCCGCCATGCCCCAGCAACCCGCCATTTGCAAGGCTTTTGGAATCCTGGCCACGGCTTCTTTCAAAACAAGGTAACTTTCTCACATTGAACGGGATTAGGAACAAATTGCTCCTCCAATACTGCCATACTGCCTTGGTTCACGATCTCCTGGTCGTGACTATGGCTTCGAAGGTTGCTTAACCCCACATGGGGCAAACAAGAAGGCTGGAGAGCGGCTGCCCGGTTTTCACGTGAACCACGAGACAAGTTCACCGAACTTTTGACAGCTCCGATTGATATTGCTAGTAAATACAAGGTACGCGTAAATGGATGCAGTGTATTGGAATAAATAATGGCTGGGCCAGACATGCGAATGATAACTATGTAATTACAACTAGACTTTTAAAAGCCTCCGAAAATGCTATCAATGGCATTCTTCTTCGACTTCTTTTTCTTTTTAGACTTGTCCTTGATGGCAGCGTCCTTCTCGCTTAATTTCGTCTCGCCGTTCTTGTCCTTGGACTTTTTGGCTTTTTTCTTGACGATAGGCGACTCTGCATCGGGCTCGGCTAATGACATGGCACCGCGTTTGGTGCCGCTTCCATGCAAACTTTTCTCATCGGGTTTTGGTGATTCAGCAACGGGCGTACTGGCGGCTGAACTCTTGTTTCGTAATGATTCTAGCTCTTCACGGCTAATGACCTCACCGAGATCAAAGCTATTTGCCTCGCTGTGCGTCTCAACAGCTTCTTTGGGAACGCTGGTCGATTTTAGCTCCTCAATGACAGTGTCCGGTTCGGGAATCTCCGGTCGACTCTTGAGACTGAGTCCGCGTCGATTCAACACCAAGTTGACAATGGGCGTGAGCAGCCGGTAAAGCCGAGCTGACAATCCAATGATTGCCATACCCAGCGTAATGAACGCTCCCTGCTTGAGCATGCCGTGGAAATTTCTATAAGCACTTGGCAACAGCTTCTTGTAAAGAAAGAACGCAATCTGGCCAATCCGTTTCGACTGGACCCAGATTGGTTTCCGGCGGTCGCCCTTTCGACTCAACTTCTTAACTTCTTTTCCCTTGCGGTTCTGTACCGATAGTGTCAGTCGCTGTAGCTCCAGTTGCCTTATCCGATCGCGCTGTTCGTACTCGTCGACTAGTTGAAAGCACCGCTGGTGAATCATTTCAAAGTACTTCCACCAGTAAGAAACATGGTGCTGGTTCCGACTGCGGTAAAAAATGACATGCAAGATTTCAGCCTCATGTTTGAAAGATGCAAAATCAAATGCAGCTGGATCTATTGTCTCTTCGTCTATCGTATAAACCATTGTGAAAACCTACAAAAAGGTTACAGTTAGGCCTTGCCATCATTGAAGGCCTAATTTTTTTTCAAACGTACGGCTAGGTGCCCTTGCCCTTATAATTTCAGTAGTTGCAAAAGAATGCCTCGAGCCGGATTCGAACCGACGATCTCGTCATTACTAGTGACGCGCCTTACCAACTTGGCCATCAAGGCAATTTTCAAAAATTTAGAAAATATGGTTATTTATAAACAACAATAACAGTGCCAATGATTTACAATTTTTATTTTATTTGCTTGCTGTAAGATTGATTTTAAATTATAAAAACTGCAGTCAATTAAAATAAAGATAAGTTAAATCAAATCTAATGGACTATCACTGATCCGTGGTATCTGCCCGTTAATTGTATTTATAACATGATGTGTACAATACGAGCTATTTTTTGGCATCGACTACATTTCATCGTGTTTCTCGAATTAAACTGCCATTGCTAGCTAACTCATTCTTTTGAAAATCTTGACTTAAGACCAGCCTTGCCACTAAGCTGTACTCAGGTTTCTACTCACGTCCATTTAAAACGACCCTTAGACCAAGCATGCGTTATATGTACGCTCTCCACACCTCGCTGTTAGGACTGTGTCGCATGTAGTTCCAGGGCTTTATTGAACCAACTAAAAAATTCATCGATACTAAAGTGGTGAGTAATTAAAGTGCGAATGTATATAATAATATAATAGTAAAATGCAGTGGGAAAACCGGACAAAATAATTAAATAAAAGGTGAGAAAAAAATGCATGCAGAAATGGCATTTTGACTAGCAAGAACAGGTGGACATCAATGTCTTCTCGAAGAGGTAAGCATATTTTAACGTCGCAAATAAGCTTCCGCTGCGAGTGTTTTCGACAACCTGGAGCGCTGGTCGAGCCGCTTGGCAACGTAATGATGCTCGCCCCTCAACCGCAAAATTCTCAAAATGATGTCTTCTGTCCCGGGGGACTGCCGCTCAGCGTCTTGGAGCTTTTCCTGCTCTTCGCGGAATGCACGGCGGTTCCGGTGGGCCATGACGGTGTTTGAACGGCGGAGTTGCTCGTGGACAGAGACAAAGTTGCGTTGCTGCAGTTTTTTAAAGCTGAGGGCAGCGTGCTCTTCACAGAGCTTGATGAGCTCGGTTGTGGACAAGTCGTAGTAGTTGGAGAGCCCAACAAGAAACTCTTGGTACTGTTTGGATTTCAGCACTTCCATGGGGATACCACTTCCACCGTGGTAGAAAAATTGCAAAAGAGACTCGCTCCAAATTGAAAGACTGTCTTTTTCCTTTATGGACAAGGGAGTTTGAGACGTCGGCTTGCCGGAAAGCGGTGGTATGAGGAGCGACTCCAACGAGTTGAGCACAATCTCCCAAGTCATGGTCATGACTTTGATGTTCATTGTGGGCGTGAGGAACTGATGCAAAGTTGCGAAATTGGCATTCAAGTAGTCAAAGAGTGGAGTTAAGGAATCGGCAACATCGTCAGGTCCAACTGGTTTGGGCTTTGCACTCTTGGAAAGCCAAGTGGTCACCTTGTCCATTCCAAACTTTGGATTTGTGACTGATTTCAACGTCTTTTCGGATACTGAAAATTTGATGAACGCCGAGAACTTGTCAACAATGAGTCTAATCATGTCACTTTCGGTTCGCATCAACGTCCGCAAGCTTTTACCAAAATAAAACCGAATGTCTTCTCGTTCACTTTCCATTGTGATTTGCACGCGTAGCTGGCCCTGAGGTTTCAAGTCAATCCACTCCTCTTTTGAAATAAAGTCTTGGAATGCCTTGGGGTCTAGTGGCACTAGCGCTCTACCACACACACTGTGGTCACTGATGGAATTCTCATCCCAAACTGTGAGCCATAAACTGCTTGGTTCTGTCAATGTGAGTTCGAAAGTCTCATTCCATACAGGGTTGAGCTCCTCAAAAATAGTCCTGGTCCTGCCAATTTGTTTCTTTCTCAAGTCCAAAACAATAGTAACGTAAGGGTCACTTAAACCATTAGAGTCGCAGGCCTTGAGATCCGTCGCTTCCACAATCTTGACAGTGAAGAAGAATGACTTTGCTTTGGGCTCCTGACGAATGACTCTCGAAAGGTATGAATGCTGCTTTTCAGAGTCGACCATGCTTTCCATGCGGTCAAACTCTGCTTGCGCTTTTTCAATGTCGTTCAGTTTGACGCAAGTCGTTTCCATAAAAGTATATGGCTTGACAGGGGCGGCACCGTTCATTGCATTTCGAGCCATTGCAAGCCACTTATCCTGCCTCGATTTATGCGTCGTCACTGTTTCCTTTTCCTCGCCTTGGGTCAAATCCTTTTGAAACAGGGCGTATACTTGTTCAGCATATCGGCAAATCGCAGTCGAAAGACCCTAAAATACTGTTAGCATATAGATTCTACAATTGTGGTGAACAAATTTACCTTCATCATTACCGTATAAAATGATGCGACATGGACTTCGTTTTGCCAGTTAAGGTCGTTGACAATTTTGATAACTTCGATAAATGCTGTGAATGCGTCTGTGACAGATGAACTGATAAATGTATTTTCCGATCCTTGGAGCGGCAAAAAATTGTCTCGAGAAACAATGGGGTCTACCCAAGTGACTGCCAAATCAGAAGAAACTTGGATTTGTTGCAGTGCAAAGGGTTCAAATCGAGCTTCAATATCGAATGAAAAGTTCTCTTGCACGACTCTGGAATATATTCCTCTGACCATGATGAGTTTGTTGTATAGCGAGGAAACTTCTCCGAGACTAAACTCCTGGTCTTGAGCTCGCATAGTAGCAATGATATGCTGAATCATCAAATTAGAGTCTTCTGAAAATGCCTTGAGGTTTGTCTTGATTGCTAAATGAGCGACATCGACTTTGCCAAACAGAGGCTTGGGGTATCGCTTAAAAAGCAAGTTTGATCTGTCTGTAAGCACATCAGCCACATGTAAGACATGCTCGTAAGAAAAAGTATGATCTCTCGGGATTTCTGACACGAGCTCTTGATACATGTCTTCGGCTGTATTCTCCACTGTTTCTTTGATAAGTGCGATTTGCTCAGCATCGGGGTCCAGCTCTGGAAAACCCTCAAACTCGGCAAATTGAACAACATAATTGCCCAAAAATGACAGTAGTGGCGCTATTTCTGGCTTTTTCTTGTCGAATATTCCAGATAGTAAAGAAATGATTTTGTAGACAATTTGACTGTACAACATTTTCATGGTACTGTAAGAAATTAATTTGTCTGATTCAGTCCACATTTCCGGGTCGAACGGCTCCTTGTCGTGGTCCGTTATTAGTGATATTGTCAGGTTGAAGACCTCCTCTCTCAGTTTCTCCAGCGAAAATATGTTTTGTCTATGGAACTCACAGGAAACATTGAGCAGTATTAGTCCTCGTGTAATGGGAGAGAGCCTCCATGCGTGGCCGGCCTTTGTCAGAAGGTCAGCAGATTGTTTGGAAAGGATCAAATCTGTTGCCCATGCCGAGTCGAGACGGAGCGAGAGAGTCACTAGAAGATGATAAAAAGATTTGGGGTCGACGGGAGCATAAACAAAGCTGATTGGCTCACCAATAACTGGCTGGTATGGAGGGATTAGGCTGAGGGATGAATTGTTTTTTGTAAAGTTGTTGATGAGTTGGTCCAAGCTCTGAAGCTCTCTAGTCTTCCAGCTTTGAAAAACAGACTCGGAAGAAAAGTCCGGGCGCACGTACACTGGGTGTCTATTATTATATTCGAGTTCTTTCCGGAAAAACTTTAATTCTGCCACGGCCGCTTGTTCAGTACATTCGTGTTTTAATTGGTCTATTAACTGTTGGACTTGGTCTTCGTCGTATCCAAACAGTGTCGTAATGTGTTGTGCTATCGTCATGTCCGAAAGTTTGAAAGTAGGCTTGACAAGATTTTCGAAATTGGATAAACCGGACAATGACGCGTGACTGCCATGGCCATTGCTGCGCTGCGAGTTGGCCTTGAGCGTCTCGCCTCGCGAAGAAGCATTCTTGACACTTCTGAGTTCGTTGAGTAAATTAGCGTGCGATGATGAGTATCCTTTCTCCGTCAAGGTGTCTATGAGGAACTGAATGAATTGCGGAGCGTAAATGCTGGGATCTGTAGAGCCAATTTGGCCTGTCTGAGAATAGTAAACTTGTAGCTCTTTGCTCGCTTCTTTGAGAAATATCATCAACAGTTCGAATGGGCTTCGAGACCGCTTTATCGTGTCAGCCGCTCTTCCGTTCAGAGAGCTGTAAAAGCGCCCAAAAATGCGTCGAGATATTTCGTCTGGCATGTATGGCGAGTTTGCTGAATTCTGGAAGACTTGAATGAAGCGCTTGTTCATTAAATCGATGATATTCTTGGGTAGAACGCTCTTGGAAGACTTGATTTTGTCCAGCTGTAGGGTTTCTGCGGGGGCGTTTCCCAAAGAAGCCGAGTCTCTTGATGACAGCCCAACCATGGAGCTTCTGCGACTTGCCGTGGAAGGGAAATCTGACGACGAATTGTCGCCCTCTGAGGACCTGAATCGGGGTTCGCATCTATAATGGAGAATTGCTAATTTGAGTAGGTAATGGAAGAGGTAGTCTGGAGGCACGTCGGCAAAGCTATTTTGCATCACATCAGCTGAAGACACAGCCCTACGAGATACCCGTGGAGGCATGGCAACTTAGCTGGAGGTACCAAAAAAAAGTGTTGCGAAAGGTAGAAGAGCTCAGTAGAGTGAGAGTATAAAAAAACTTTTGACACTCATGAAATGAAAGTGAAACGCCTGCGATCTGGGGTGGGCTTGCCTTTGGAAGGGTTAGTTACCAGGTGCCTGAGGACGGGAAAGAGGCGACTTACAAAGAAATGTGTGGAGCAGGTGGAAAAAAGCAAGCCTGGCGGACCTAGCCAATTCTGTTGTCGATTCGAGTGAGCGGTATGGGCGGTTGTAGAGTGAAGCAAACGCGCTGGAAGCGAAATGAGAGTTTCAAACTCACCAAGTGCATACATTTCTCTCTTGTTTATACTTTGTGTCTGATCAGGACTGCCCTTGCCCTAGAAGTATGCAGCGATCTATAACTGGTCATGTGATAGTTATTGGTCATGTGACTAAGCCAGGCACGTGTGCTTCAGCCGTGCAGGCTGGGCCTGGGCCTTGGCACTTGGGACTTGCGCCTTGGGCCCTTGGCTAGCCCTAATACTGAGATTCTGAGAACATGGCTACTTAACGGCTCGACAAGCCTGCGGGCTGGGAAATTAAGGCTGACGGATATTTGTAATACGGGACATTCTATTGAATAATAGAGTACGTGACACTGCTTTCGGGCGTGTCGGCCCTGTCGGGTACTTCGTGGTCGGGTCACGGTGCGCCATTTGGCCATAACCAACTTTTCCAAAGGTTAGCCTTCGTTTTGTTGAACTTTCTGCATTGCGCATTTGCTAGCCATATCACAACAGCTCAACTAATCATAGCTTGGTTTGCAGTGTCTTCACGACTTTACTGAGAGATTGTTGCACTGATATTACTGAGATGCTAAACTAGTCAGCTGCAATCAAGCCACGGTCGTTATTGTGGGAGCACTTGTTTGGATCATTGGTAAGTTTGCTGTATATAGTGTTATCGACATGTATATCAGTGGCATTACTAAGAAGTATTAACTGGCATTAATAATGATGTGCCTGGCACATATAACGATAACGTTGGAATGTCAGCCGTGCCTGGGAGTATTTCAAATCCAGCGCAGGCAATTGCGCCATTCGCGTGCCGGATTAATTTCCAGCGCCATCCGACTGGGCCCAGAACAAGCAAGGCCAGCAAGGCAACGGCAGAGGCTTCGGATCCAAGGGCGCTCGCAATGCCCGCACCGGCCGCCCTGGACCTTGCTATATATAAGCAACCCAGTCGCCGCCATGGCAAGTCTTGTTTATTAATTCTCCATCACCCCTTCTACGCAGCATCCCCTGGCAACAAGTTCGCCGTCAACAAACAATATCCATTCTGCCACGGCGATTTAATCCCTTACTAGTGCCGCTTGTAACACCTCAAGTCTCTTGTAACATTTTCTATCTCACTCTTCAAACTCAATATACCAGCATTGATTTCATATTTCGCCATGTCTTCCTCTGATGATGATGCGACAACGCATTTGCTTTCCTCAGAAGACCGGACTAGGGCCAAGCCAATTGTCTCGTACGGCGCCACAATGAACAATTTTGATGACACCATTCCCGCTACTAAAGAGTCTGAGCGACGACCATCTTCTAGCAATGAGCAGGCACTGAAAAAGAACACAACTTACGTCACTACAGAAGCGCTATCCGACGAAGAACCAATTTACGACATCCACGGAAATGTGCTTGAAAACTCGCCATACGAAGAAGTAAGGGCCGCCGTCCCCATCAAAGACGACTACACCATCAGGCTCAATCACTGGCGAACTTGGTTTCTAACTTCACTGTTTGTCATATTGTTTTCGGCCGTCAACCAGTTCTTTTCTGTCCGATTTCCCTCGCTGAGTGTGGGATTTATTGTCGCTCAGCTAGCATCATATCCTGTCGGCGTGGCTTTGGCTACACTCCCTCCCTATCAACCACTACGAAAGTCAGACGCAGCTTTGCAAGAGCACGAGAATTCATGGCGATCTTGGTTTGACCTCAACCCTGGGGCTTACAGCAAAAAGGAGCATGCGGTACTGACCATTTGTGTTTCACTCACTGCATCGAGCGCATATGCAATGAACATGCTCATCACGCAAACCAACTTTTACTTTCAAGACTTTTCAGTGACTTATGAGATCTTGCTGGTACTCACTTCGCAAATGCTCGGTTATGGTGCTGCGGGTCTGACCCGTCGCTGGATTGTGTACCCTGGATCAATGATTTGGCCCGAGACCCTGGTATCAACCACACTCTTCAACACTATTCACGGCAGCAAGTCCAAAGAAAATGCCAATGGTTGGACCATTTCTCGAACCAGCTTTTTTGCCCTTGTCATGGTCCTTTCGTTTGCTTGGTACTGGCTCCCCGGGCTTCTCTTCACTGGGCTCTCTTACTTCACCATTGTGTGCTGGATTTTCCCCAAACACAAACTCGTCAACCAGTTTTTTGGTTACAAGTCGGGACTTGGCCTGCTTCCAATCACATTTGACTGGACTCAAGTTAAGGCTGCCGGTGGCTCACCTTTGGCGACGCCTTTTTGGGTGACTGCCAACATGTTTGGGTCAGTCGTCATTTTCTTTTGGATCTGTGTTCCAGTCCTCTATTACAGTAATTTCTGGTACTCGAGATACCTCCCTATGCTCTCTACTACAACTTTTGACAACACGGCCCAGCAGTACAATGTTTCGCGAGTCCTCACAGACGACATGACGCTAGACGAAGAAGCTTATTCCAACTATTCTCCCCTCTTGATTCCCTTTTCATACACGATTTCCTACGCTCTGAACTTTGCCGCAGTTACTGCCATCTTTGTCCATTGCGCTCTGTACCATGGCAAGGATATTATCCAAAAGCTCAAGGACTCGAAACATGGGGAAGAGGACGTGCACAAAAAGTTGATGGCAAGATACAGGGAGGTTCCTGATTGGTGGTACTTGGTACTGTTTTTGGTCATTTTCGCATTATCAATTGTCGTTGTTGTCCTTTATGATACGCAGCTAACCGTTTGGGGGCTATTGATTAGCATTTCAATCTCAATGGTCAACTTTCTCCCTGAAGGCTTTTTGGAGGCTATCACCAACCAACATGTGGGTCTCAACATTGTCACTGAACTTATCGGTGGATACCTCTTTCCAGGAAAGCCCATTGCTAATCTGATGGTCAAACTGTATGGTTTCATCCCCATGCGGCAGGGTCTTGATTTTTCGCGAGACTTGAAGCTGGCGCAGTACATGAAGGTGCCTCCTGTTTTGCTGTTTTACATGCAGCTCTACTGCACCATCCTGGCAGCGTTGGTCAATGTCAGTGTGCAGTGTTGGATGAGGTTCAACATTCCAGACTTTTGTTCGCCTACACAGGCTAACGGGTTTGTCTGCGCCAATGGCCAGACCATTTTCAGTGCCTCGATCATCTGGGGTGCTATCGGACCGTCCAAGATGTTTTCGCCCGGTAGAATGTACAATGCAGTGCTCTGGTTCTTTTTGGTTGGCTTTTTTGCGCCCCTTTTGACGTACTGGCTTTACCGCAAGTTCCCCAAGCACTGGCTGGGCAAGCTCAATGCTCCTGTCTTTTTCACTGGGCCCGGCAACATTCCTCCTGCCACTGGTGTCAACTATGCAGCGTTTGCTGTTGTCGGTTTCACGTTCAACCATTTCATCAAGAACAGATGGCACGCGTGGTGGCGCAAGTACAACTACGTCCTGTCAGCTGGGCTTGATTCTGGTGTCGCTCTGGCGTCTGTTGCCATCTTTTTGTGCGTGACTTACCCCGGCGGCAAGGTTGACTGGTGGGGCAATCGAGTATGGAAAAACACCTTGGACTACAACCAAACCAGGTTCTACACCCTGGCGCCCGGAGAAACCTTTGGTCCATCGACATGGTGATCCATTGCATCAATCAATACTCGTGTTTCTTTTTGTCGGTTTGCAAAAGCATTTGTGGCGTTTTTTGTTTTTCTTTCTCTCTTTTAGTACGTACGTAATGACCAATGATTGTAAAAAATAAATCTCATGACGAGCATAGCCATGGAAATCGTAGGTTTGTTTCAAGCACTTCAAACCAACTAGGACTCAGCAGGATGAGCGGTTGATGATTGATTGATGGCCGTAGAAGTTGTCGAATCGATGAGAGCGATTTAGTTTCGTTTGCTTTGCGTTTGGAAATTGAAGTCATAGTCAAGTCACAACACCCTTCCCGTTTGAGCGAACATTTGTCGGTACCTCGCTCGTGCAGAAACAACAATCATTCATGCTCGGGCTGGCCCTCCTTGTTGTTTTCGTGTCTCGGAAATACCGGCCTCTTTGCTAGGGCTTTGCTGGTTCTCGGCGGCCAAGTATCTGATGGAGGGTTGTAATTGAAAAGTAGCTGGGTGAATTTGTTGGTTTTCGCGGGGCAAGGAGGGGCAGAGTCCTTCTTTATCGCGGGTTAAGATTCAATTTCAAAACTGCGAACGCGCCGTCGCACCTACGACTAATACCGTAACTGCAGCCTTACAAATACTTTTTGGTCCGTGATCAGGGACGATGATTGCGAGGCTGTGGGCCTGTGGCGCGCAATGACTATTTTGCTGCCTTGTTTAGCATTCCCAACTGTTTCCAGCGTGATCAATCTTTCTTCTCCTTCTGGATCTGATTGAGCAACGAACTACATGCGACGGAAGACACCTCAAACGGCTAATGCGCGGCAGAAGCAGGAACGGTGACTCTAACTCATGTCGGAAAAGGCCTCGAACCAGTCGACGGCTTTATATTGAGTGCTAATCCCACTCACTAGCACACTACATATCACTCTTCAAAGCCCTCTGCATACAAGATGTCTGAAAACCAGAAACCAATAAGCAGACCGGTTTCACAGTCGCGTGCTCACCCAGAAACCCAAGCCCGCCAAGACAGCGCCAAATCTCCTTCAACGCCGGGTCCTGCAGTAGTCCTTGCCCCGTTGGAGTTGAACCCTGGTGCGGCGGTAAATTTTGGAGAGGTGAGCAACACAAGCGAACCGCCAAAAGCCACCGTCAACCCGAAACCGCAACATCGGCACGACGATGCAAACTTGCAAGAACCCGCAACCGCACCGGAAGGACAAGAATACGTTGGCATTAAACAAATCTCAAGCGAGGTTATCGTCGAGCCTACCGAAAAGGGTTCCAACGCGGGCTTGGACCAAGCGAGCCATGACCCCCTTCACACCATTTTCAAAAACTGGGAACGGTACTGCATCACCGCGATTTGCTCCTTCCTTGCCATTTTCTCATCCATATCCGTCCCCATCTACCTGCCTGCATTACCGGATATCGAAGACGCCTTCCATGTCACCACTGAGCAAGTCAACCTGACCATTGTCACCTACTGTATTTTCCAGGGCCTGGCGCCGGCGTTTTGGTGTCCCCTGGCTGACAAGATTGGCCGCAAGCCTGTTTATGTCCAGTGCCTTATCGTGTACATTAGTGCTTGTATCGGGCTGGCGTTGGCGCCGTCTTATGGGGTGTTGCTAGGCATGAGGGCCCTGCAAGCCGCCGGAATGGCTACCTCGCTGGCGTTGGGATCTGGGGTTGTGGGAGACATCACGCTGCGCAGGGACAGAGGCAGCTTCATGGGCATTTTCAGCGGCATTTTTCTTGTCGGCAATGCCATTGGCCCGCTCATTGGAGGGGGCCTCACTGTGGCGTTTGGATGGCGGTCCATCTTTTGGTTCCTGGTCATTTTGGCCGGCTCGGCCTTGGTGCTCGTCATTGTCGCGTTCCCAGAAACGGCACGGTTTATTGTGGGCAATGGCCTTGTGAAACCAAAACATTTTTGGAATCAAGCACCGTCCATGATTCTTCGAGGGAAGTTGGTGCCCAGGCAAAAGCAAGTGCCTGCCAGTTACGATCCAGGTGTTACACTCTTGGCCACTCCACCACAAAACACATCTGTTTTACGCACATTTCGAATCCTGTGCTACAAGGATGTGGCCTTATTACTGACTCCTGTTGGCTTGCACTATGCGTCATGGTTCATGGCTTTGACCGCCCAGTCAACCCTGCTTGAATCAAACTACAACTTTACACTTTTCCAAATTGGCCTTTCATACCTTGCAAATGGTATAGGCTCAGTTTTTGGCTCGCTTTTCAGCGGCAAGCTGACTGACTACTTTTATCGCAAGGAAGTCAAAAAGTTTCAGGCAGATTGGCTCAGTCAGTATGGACCCGACGTGCCTGTCAACATGAACAAGTTTGACATACAAAAGGCTAGACTCAAGCCATCCTTTGCGATTTCTAGTGTCGTTGTTTCCACCACGATTGTTTTTGGGTGGTCGATACAGTACAAGGTACACTGGATTGTCCCCATCCGGGCCAGTGTCTCATGGTCGACCTGTTTTCCAACTCAAGCGCCGCTGGTGCAATCAATGTCGTACGAGGCCTGCTCTGTGCTGTAGGTCTGGCCGTTGTTGACAGAATGATTCAATCCTTGAATCCCGGCGGTGCATTCACCTTGATGGCAGGCATGGTTTTTGTGAGTCTTGGCTGTATCTTTCTAGAAATGAAGAATGGACAGAGATGGGCTCAAGAACGGAATGCCCGAGAAGATAAAGCAGACACCGATCCTAGTTTACTATAGAATACAATGGAGCATACAAAAAACCTGTCATTTACGTCAACCTACTGATACTTCACGTTGAAATAAATATAATCGTTATAAAATTTTTGTTTAAATGAAAGGAAAATGAGAAGTAAAATGCAAAACAAGAAGAAAAAATGCTGAAAAGCTATAATAGTGCCCGATTAGAACTTGCAGCGGATTCCATGCACAAGCACCGGGATGTGTCCTCCAGTCGGGATCTGAAAAGGACGGCGCTCAGGAATCTTTATGCCCAGAATGATTTTCAGCACACTTGAGTCAGTGGCCGATGGACTTGCAGAAATTTCTGACGTGCTGCTGGCGTTTTCTGTTTGTTCGTCGTCGGTCGCGTCAAAGAGCATGTGGAGGAACTCTTTTTGATGTGGTGTAGACACGGTCGAAGCGTCAGATGCGTACTGCTCCCACCAAATATGCTCGTCAGGCAGCTCGTTGTCCAGCGTCAAGTGCATGATTTGAGTGTCGATGACTGTTTTGTTATCGTATGTTTGGCTGCTAGGATCTGTAACTTTTGAATCAAGTTGGAGAAACGTAAGGGCTTGCTGCTCGTCCAAAAGAGTCGCTGCGCTTGCGCTGCTCATATCGCTAGAAGAACTGTCTTGACTGTTGCTTCTATTCGGACGAACCACCTTCTCACTATCCTCTACAACTTTAGAGTCGCGCCATTCCTCATGCAATGTGTCGTTGGAGTCCTTTGACGACAAGTCGTAATTTTTCGGAACTAGTGCTCCCTCTTCAGAGAGTTTGTCCATCCATTCCAAGCTTTTGAGTTTCGCTTGTTTAATACCGAGAGCAGTCAGTTCAGGGTCGGGAGTCCAGATAATGGATTCTCCTTGACTTTGGTTGTCTGCGGTCCCATTGCCCAGTCGAGGGCTGTAAATATTCAAGGCCAGTTCGTCAATACTTTGCTGGTGTTGTGGGGATGTAAAATTGCGTCGACCCCTGTTCATGTCTTCGACGTACGGTTCCACTTGCTTGTGTTGCCAGTCAAGCACCATTTGCTTGAGGTCGGGCAATGAGCCCTTCAATACCATACCGCGGTTGCCCTGTGCCGTGCTGCTGGTTGTTTTGTCCGTGGGAGAAACTGAATAGTCTTCAGGGACAAAAATACCCAGCCCCGAAGTACTCCGGACCAGGCCGCGGGGAGAGTCTTGAACTATGCCGATATTTTCTTCTCGGGTGGTAGCAAACTCTGCGCATGACTTGCTCTTGGATCGTTTGATTTTGGCGGCGAGGCTTTCGAAACTGGAAATTACTGAAGGGGTCGTGTCGACGCTTCCATAGCTGCTTATGCTGGTAATTCTTTTCGCATTGCGCTTGCCGTATGTGTATTCATGCTGTTTGCTAATGAAGTGTTAGATGAGCTGGACTAACCCACAAGCGTTCCAGGAGTACTTACTTCCATGGTTGGTTGCGATCTTGTATTCGTTGCTGAATGAGCACTCCGCCAAACAGTATGACGGTAGTGCAGAGACAGCCTATCAAGAGAAATATCAACATGTGAACCGCATGCAGGAGGCTTCCCTGCGCTGGATTTCAGATATTGAGTAACTTGATAGAAGGCAGCGGTATGGATTACAGAATGTTTGTAAAATATCAAGAAAAAGAGCAAGGAAGGGTTCTAATATAATAGTATCGAGGGTAATTTAAATCTAGGCTGTCTTAGACAATAAGCCTGGGCATAGATATTTTTATTTTTATTTTTTGTTTTTGTCTTGTCGTGCTCCTGCCTGAACAGGTTCTTCATCAACAAAGAAACAAAGACATGCACCGACTGCCTACAGAAAAACGCAAACAATGCTGGACATCGCACTGTTTTTTGGAGACAGTCACTCTGATTTATTATTACTACGCGTTCAAATTATAGTCTAGCGATGCTCTAGGTGCACAAAGAATGGAGGAGGGTCAACTACCATATTGTCGACGCTGTTAAATATCTTGAAAATGTTGGTCTGCATCTCACGAGCCTTGTTTTTGGGCGGTAACATCCTGAACTTGAGAATCAAGCGAACGAGCATGACATACATTTCTCGCTCTGCTAGCTTGGCGCCCGCGCAAGCTCGCGAGCCAGCTCCAAATCCCATGTGGTCAAGCTCTTTTGTGTCTGAATTCCGAAATCTCTCGGGGTCAAACTTGAAGGGCTCATGATAATACGTTGCATCAAAATTGCATGCGAGCGTGTTCATCAGGAGTATAGTCCCTGAAGGGATCACCGAGTTGTTGTACACAATGTTGCCTATTGTTTCTCGAGGCAGGCTAATGGGCTGAATGGAAGAGTACCGCAGGGTTTCTTTAATCAGCATGCTGATATATGGCACGTATTCTCCGGTCAAGCAAGCACTCCAGGCGTTCACATGGCCATAGAACTCTTGTATAGCGGCGTGAGCTTTTGCCTGTATCGCCTGGCCAAAGGTGGAATGTGAGAGGTAGCCTATGCAGAACACAACGGTCGCAGGAATTGTGTCCAACCCAGCAGAGACCATTGTCAAGCAAATACTCCGCAGTTCTTGGTCAGTCAGGTCTTGATTGCAAGCAGCCCTACTTTTCAAGATATTCCCCGTGATGCACGGAGGACAATCGTGGCTTTCAATGTTTTTCTTGAGCATGTCCAATAACTTGTTCATATACACGTCGCGCCGCCTTCTGAAGCTCTCTGCATTTCTCGTTTTTGTCGGCCAGATGCGAGTCAATGGGATGTAGTCTTCCTTGTTATGTACCACTGACCTTGCGTGTATGATCTCTTTTTCAACAATAAGAATCTCTTGTAGCATTGGGTCGCTAAGTTCGATCTTGAGGCCATAGTTGAGCTCAATACCCTATTTTTGGAGTTAGAAAAACAATTTCATGGTAGCAACATGCAGCAAACTTACAATACAGAGTGCAAAAGTGGCTAGCGAAGAATGTACGTCGACCTCTCGGCCGACATTTGCTTCGAGGCATTCAATGCATCTGGATATCTGGGAGTCAATGATGGGGTTGTAAGACTTTATGGCCGACGCATTCAAGTTTGCTGCTATAGCTTTTCGCATACGCTTCCAGGACTCTGAGTACGGTGTTGTTCCTATTGTCGTCCCCTGTGACGATGACATGACCTTGTGGAAGGTGTGCAAAGTCGGTCTGGATATGCTTGCCTTCCAATTCGTTTGCCATAAGCTGTAAATGGATTCATAGCTGTTGGCCACCACCACTCGCCTAGTGCCGTTTCTGAGCTGGAACACTGGAAGGCCCACATTCCAGTAGGTCATGGCTGCGCTTGGCCCATGCTGAAAAAAGTTTCCAGCCAAAGGCAGCCCACCGGCCAGCGCCGGCATTCCCTGAATTGGCCTGAGATTGCACCAAAGTTCGAAGTACCAGTCCAGCGCCAACGCAACACCTACTAAAGCCACAAAGCCCAAGATCTTGATCAGCACTCCATTAAGAATGCCGCTCTGTGCTTGTCTCCACAGATGCCCAGCTAGTGGTCGTACAGTTTTGAAATAGCCGTAGCCGGAACAAGTCGAATATCCAATATATAAAGCCAAGACATCGAGGCGCACCTTTTTTTTCATTTCGTTAGACTTCATTTTTCCAGTCAATTATACTGAAAAGAAAAACAAAATTCTCAAGCGTAATTCAAGCGACCAAAAAGCTTCACGTAGCTCTGCTGAAGTTTTCAGCAAAAGTCTCTAGTCACTTGGCAGATTCAGACCCAAACTGTTTTCAATACATGGGAAATGTGGTGTTTTGCCAGCATCCCAAAAAAAAATACAGTGCTTGTCAATAAATTCTACAGATTTAAACTAATAACAAAAGGGTGGATTTCTTAGACTGGAGAAAAACAAGTAAACATACACGATATGATCCGTAGTCAGATCAATCAATAAACAAAAACTAACAATAGTTCGAATGGCATTCAGAACTAAAGTCCATAAAAACCAAAAACACACACAACAAAAGGAGAAAAAAACAGGAACGCAATGAAAACAAATAAAAAGAACAAAAAAAACAAGAACAAGAACGAGAAATGCTTAGGCCTTGCGAGAAGACGACCCAAAGTTAGGAGGAGGAAGCTTCACGTTGTCCTTGCGCTTCTTGATGGCAAACTCAGCCATGATAGGAATATGATCGGAAGGAATGTGGGGATTGGGGGCACCA
This sequence comes from Geotrichum cucujoidarum, assembly GCA_030566025.1. Classification (NCBI taxonomy): domain Eukaryota; kingdom Fungi; phylum Ascomycota; class Dipodascomycetes; order Dipodascales; family Dipodascaceae; genus Geotrichum; species Geotrichum cucujoidarum. Next base: position 55,637 of record JAJMHN010000121.1, read on the forward strand.
ACATAAGTCTTGACAAGACTAGGGTCAACCTTGTCTAAAAGTCCAGTCACTCTCAATGTCGAAGTAGAATGCCAAACGTAATCTAAAACATCCACAAAGTTTGGCGTGAAGTTAGTGAAAGGGAGTTCCCCAATTTCAGAGTAAGCTGACTGGATGGAGAAGGGGTGAGCAATTCCTTCATCAGTAAATTTACCGTAAGAGCGGCCGCTCAAATCGCTGTGGTTGGCAATTTTGCCATTGGTGAACAAATCATAAACACCGCTGTCCTTGGTAGAATTGTAATCACCATTAAGCACAAGAGGAATACTCTTAGCGTCAGTGATTTGTGGGAAGGCGGGGTTTCTGACTAAGCGAGTAGCAACGCTTTCAATCGTCTCCAGTAGAAGGGCTGCTTGCACCACCTTAACATCGTTGAAAGCAGGGTCCCAGTGGAAATGTGTGTTTGACACAATCATGACCTGACCGGTAGCCAAATGCTCCAAAACAGTGATTACTGCCACGTTGTCCTTGTTCATTACACGGTTGAACATATCGGCAGACTTTTTCAAATCGTCCTTTTGGAGGGCATGAGAAGCATACTCGAGGGTCTTGGTTTCAATGAGCTTGAACTTGCTGGCTCTAAAAAAGAATGCACATCCATCGACTCGCTTGGCCTCGTTCTCTGACATTGTCTTGGCTCTTGTCTTTTGGCCAAAGATTCCCTTGTAACCCCGCTCCACTAATTTAGGAGTCCAAAGGGTGTCAAAGTTGTGCTTGTCAATTTCCTGCAGAGAGATAATGTCTGCATCATAGGCGACCAACTCTTTCAAAACGATTTGACTTCTGTAGGGCCACGCTAGAGCCCAAGAAGGAGTATAGCCAAACTGAGAAGGGGTCGCATACCAGTCACACAGCGTATTGTAACTGAGAGAGGTGAATTTGTTGGCATCCTCAGTGTCGGCTTCCTTCTTGGGTGGCAGGTTGTCTATATCTGCAGGAAGGTTGATAGGATAGCGATCGGAAATTTGGCCCATTTCGTCAAACTTGATCCAGTTCCTAGGAGGGGTAGGACCAACGGGGGAGTTTTCTCTATAATCCATGATCAGTCCCTTGGTTCCCTCTTGTGCAATCAAAGTCTTAATTTGTTCAGTAAGAGGGTTGCCTTCAATCCCAAGAAAGTCAAGCTGGAACAACATGCCCATGGAATTGGGCAAGGTGCGCAGCTTGTTTTCAAACAGGAAGAAATACTTGAGGTTGTAGAGCAAGCCAATGTTTTCTGGCAGCTCAGTGATCTGATTATGAGAGAGGTCGAGTACTTTCAGATGCTCAAGTTTGGTAATGGCCGCTGGGATTTGGGTCAGTTTATTGTGAGACAAGTAGAGACTTTGAAGGAAATGAAAGTTGGTGACTTTTGGGGAAACCACGAGAAGACCTTGACCTGAAACATCTAATGCTGTCCAGAACTGGCGTGAGTCTTCATTCAGCTTGCGTTGGCGTTCGTCTTCTTGGCGTTCGCGCTTAGCGTTTGAAGAAGAATTGTAAGCAGAGTTATTACCGCCAGGGCCTTTGACAGGTGTCATGGGAGATGATTGAGCAGCCAGTTGTTTAGCTTGGTGATTTTGCTGGGCGAACTGCATGGCCAAATCAGTAATAGTCATGGTGGAGTTCTGTTGAGAGCTGGCACGCGACTGAAGGGCGGCGCTGCGAGCATAATTGTGAGGAGCATTAGACTGCTTTGATAACTGCGCAAGTTGAATCTGCTGTTGCCAGTTCTGTGTCGAAAGCAATGCCGGGTCTAAAGACGTGCTGGGGCTCTCCGCTTGAGAATTGGACTGTTGGGACTGTTGTTGTTGCTGCTGTTGCTGTGATTGATTCTGCTGCTGATGGTGTTGTTGCTGTTGGAAGATGTGTAGCTGAGACGAATTGGAACCAGACTGTTGAGGGTGGTGTAGCGAGTTCATGTGTTGGGGGTGGCCCTGTTGGTGATGCTGTGGCTGCTGTTGCATTTGCTGATACTGGAGCGCGTAAAGGCCCTGAGAGCCACCCACATTAGAGTTTCCTGGCCCCATGGACATTTGCTGAATGCTTCCATCGTGGGACATCAATTGCTGCTGCTGCTGCTGCTGCTGCTGCTGCTGCTGTTGCTGTTGCAGCCTATGCTGCTGTTGTTGCTGCTGGTACTGTGACTGTGTGATATTCATCAGTTTACCTTGTCATGTGTAGACGTGTGAGTGTTGAAAAACTCAGAAGCGAAATTGACAGAATGTGTATGTTTTGAAGTAAAAATTGGGGGGAACAGCAGGGTTGGTGTTGAGATGGCGTACAAACAAGAGGTTTAAATGGTGGTGAGGAAGAAAACTAAGTGGTGGTTTGGTATTCTTTTTTACCACCTTCCAAGCTCAGTGTTGTCAACATCGCAGAAACAACGCCAGCCATACGCGTGTTACCAACAAAACAAGAGAACTATTAATGTAAGGCAAGAAATTTGGATACTATTTCACATTATCATACAAGGTATTTCAAACTAGATTCTAGAAGGTCAATCGCTTAAGCGACAAACCTAAACTGTGAAGTAGGCGAGGTTACGTGCTCGTAGGTTTCAGCTAATATAACGACTGCAAAATACGGTCAAACTGGGTCTTGTCGAATTTGATGTACTAAGGCATGGTTAACAAAATAGAGAAAGAAAACGCGTTAATAAATCTTACCTTGTCAACGTGTTTCGAGAAGTCGCCTCCACTATGCTTGTCGTAGAAGCGATGGTAGAGTGGCGAAATGAAGGCAATCTCCTTAGCAAGTAATTGTCTCAAAGTTTGGTCTGTAACATTGTAGCTCTTGTGGGCCTTTACCAGTGAGTCAAACTCGGCGTTAAAGTTTCTAAACTTTTCTTTGATTTGCTCACGGTCTTTGGAACTGAGAGAAGACTTGCCCGAGGACGTTGAATTGCCACCCTTCACTACAGTGACATCCATCAGCATACCAGCTGCAGTTTTCCATCTATAAAGTTAGTAAAGAACCCCACTTTTGTGCGCAGTTTGCACGGTACATACCCTTCAAGGAACAAGTTAAGGCCACGTTTCCTCAGCTTTTCTATTCGATCTGAACCTGTCGAGCCGAGAATCATGTAGATGTCAGACTTGGTGACATATAGCTCCATTAACGTAAGATTGTTGAGCAAAAAGAAACCCGTTTGTGTGTTTCTCTTGTGAATTTGTTTCGCTTTGATCTCTAAGCACACGAAAAGAGCATCAATCGTGTCAGAAAAGTATGATGAAAGCAGTTCAACGGGGTTTCCAGTGTAACTGGAAGATCCTGCTGAGCTGAAAGTCGCGTTCCAGGCAGGTTTGGGGCTGCCAATCCAGGACCCCGGTGCCATTGAAGAAATGGCTACCAAAGCGGAATTTTTGTAGTAGGCAAATCGTTTCATTCGAGACATGATGTCGATAGTAACATCACACACACCATTGTCCGCCGGAAGTGTAGCAATGCTTTGAACACGCAGTTCAATGTACTTGATAAAGTCAGTGAACGCTTGGTGTATCGTTGTCTGAAAGTCTTGCAAAGCCGACGAAAGTGCCGTGGGAACTCGCTCCAAAGCCAGCTTGATGGTGTTGTTCAGGTGTCCAGTGGCTTCAATGAGTTCGAATCCTAAAGTAGCATCTGTAAGTAAGTGTGTCTTGACATGGGCGTTGATTTTCTTGCCCAAGTTGATGTACTCTGAAATGGCGCCATTGCAGACCGATTCGAAGTGGAACATTTGTGCTTCCTTTTGGTCAGGGAACAAGCGAGCACTGTTTTCATTCTCTGCTGTTAGGAGCAAGGACAGCGCATCAGCATATTTGGAAATGGCGTTAGAGCCTCTTTCGTAGGGAGGCGCCTTTACTGAAAGGATGGAATTCAAGGCACTATTAGAAGCTGGATTGCCGGCACCTCCCTGACCAGCGGGGTTGCCTGCTGCACTGTTTGCTACCATTGTTGCTGCCTGTGAAACGGACGGTATGGCAGGTGTTGAAGGAGGCACACATTTCGCGGCGAGTGAGCTAAGTGATGCTTGAATGAAACGAGAACTAATCTCTAAATAAATACTGTCAATTTCTCTGCGATGAAATTGAGGTTGGGCATCAAAGACGCTGTAAAGTTGTCGCAATTGGCCCATCTCTTGCGCCTTGATGACTGGCATACGAAGGCCCTTGATGACGTATTCATTGGCGTCAATGGGTTTGAATGACTGAGCCAGCAGCTTTCGAAAGTAGTCCTTCAATTCCGAGGATCCCTTTTTGATTAGGAATTTTGCCTTCTCGATAACTTTGAAAAATGTCTGCAGGTTTGCACTCTGCAAGTCGTTCAACGCGTCTGTCAATTTGTCGATAGTGGCTGCGTATTTTGGAACACCAACGGCCTCTGGTCCTTGTTGTATTGTTTCCTCACACTCTTCTGTGATTGTTGCATAATCGCGAATGCCGTGAACCACTGCAAGACTCTCTTCCAGATTTTTTTCGTATATTGCCATGAGTCTAGAGTGGCCGGAAATTGGCTTTATTGCTCGCTCCGCCTTGGAAGCGCTTCTCCCTAGCTTGTGTAGAGACGACGTCATCTGGTCCGTCAAGGACGAGATCTTGGACAAGGTCTCTTCCAAAACAGACACATCAGACTCGTCAATCTCCAAAGAGTATCCTTGGACTTGCGAACTCATTGTGTGGTTTGGAAAGTGATGAGAGTAAGTTTGGAGTAAGAGTGATCAATAACAATAACCACGTTCACCCTTTCCCAACTCCCTCCCAACATGCATCAACAATCTTCCAACATTTGCTGGCATTTAATAGACTACGAACGAACTTAGGCTTCTGTGCTCTTTACACCATCCAAATGCCTCCATTAATAGCGCCATCCAGCCGCCCTAGCCTTTGGTATACTTGAACGATATCTTACATCTGTGCGCTTGCGGCAAATAGAGGCTTCATGTACCACTCTTGCGAGTAGGCGGCAATAGTCTCTAGAATCTCTCTTGATTCCAAGTACCAGCTCAGTCATTCTGCGTCACCCAGCTACTCAGCACATTATACATTTCACTACGACTGGTTAATCTGGCAGGGAGGCAGAATTTGCCATGGCTTGAGTGCAAAACCATCAAATCGCTGCCAAGAAGCTCATGGCTTTACGGCCCGTTGATGGCAGACTACCCGTGAACAAACAGCTGTTCTCGCTACTCAGGTGCATGCCGCTGCAATATTGGCTGCGTTACTGCCGAGTCGATGTCGTCCATTCTTCTCCTGACTGTGGCTGCGCAACTTTTCTGTTTCATTTTCGCGCCGGTTCCCGCGATGTCTGCGCCCAGAGTCGAAGTCGGGGCCACCCCCTCAGCTCAGGTCTTCACTCCGACATAAAAATAAATGATCACAAAGTCCTGTATCAGCATTATTCTTCTTACATGTTTCTGTTAGTTGGGCTAATTTTTTTTAGGTTCACTTCTTGAAATCCTTCGATTCGCCATGGGCATAGATCAGTCACTAACCCGACCATTTTCCACAGCTTATTGACCCCGAGATACTTTGAAGGATTCTAGCCCAGGGAAGATCTTTGCGATGGTTGAAAGACACTCTCACAAAACTACAGGTATTGGAATACATTGTTTTCTGCATGCTGGCTAGCTTCCAGGTTTTCTCTTCTACATTTTTGAAGAGCATCCACAAACCCAGCGTGAATTTTTGTCCCCATGCTCACCATTTTGCAACTGTCAGTCCCTATTTTGAATGAGCCATTGGCGTTCATGTGCACCAAGTTGGACAAGTATCTCTCCGGTCAATGTCTCTTACGTTGTTGGCTTTTCTGGAGCTGGCTACGCCCACCTGGAATAGTTATTTCTATTAGGTCACGTAAAACGCTAGGACGGCCACTATCATGTAACTGTCTTGTTTTGAAGCCCTCTCCAGAGACGCGAAGCATCCAACTTGAGCTGTTCTGTCTCTAGAACAAAGCTGCTCTTTCACAATTCATTGCTAAGTTCTTCTAAACAACCTACTAGCAATAGCTGTCTTTTCTAACGGACTTCACTCTTTCCAGTACACTGCTTTTCTAGTCATATAGTTTCAAAAACTTGTTTTGTATCAAATCTTGAACAATACTCAGCTCATCGTTTCTCCAGCTTAGATATCATTTATCACGTGACTAACTACATACGTGGGTAATTTAGCTGCCCCAAGTCCTTTTCGTACCCCAGAATTGTGCCAACAAATGATAAGTAAGCCGGCGATTTGAATGGCACAATTAAGGCAATGATGTTTGACCCAATGTTTGATAATATATATATATAAATTTCAGCATAATACAAGCTATTGAAACATTTGTTAGAAACACATTTGATTGATTGCTCTCCTAACTATATCGATGATCAATGCTGTGTTTGCGCGCGCATAATCAGGTCCCAAGTCACCAACATACTCAGCAATGTCAAAACGCGAGCAAATGAACCAGGGAAGGGGAGCTGATCAGCTTTGAGCACCAGATCTGGATAATTGATTTTGGTTTGATCTCTCAAAACCAACTGTAGTGAGTTACCACCAGTGAGATTGATCAGCTAACTAAGTCTGGGTCTGGCTAACACGCGCGCGGGAGTGATTGAAAATCGGGGTCTCAGGGTAGGTGGTTGTCTCTTCCGTCGGCACAACCGAGCAAACGCGTTGTTGTTCGTGGGGAGGGAAGCTTGGTTGGTAATGCTGCAGCTGCACATGTGGGCCATCGTGGGCCCTCGG
>JAJMHN010000122.1:0-32817 GCA_030566025.1 Geotrichum cucujoidarum
CGCCTTGCGTAGCGCTGATTGGAACAGGGGCGCACGGCTTGGCTCGGGGGGAGGCGTAGTGTAGTGCGCGCAACCCGTTTTTTGCTTATTTTAGAGTTTCTTTTGTAACACATCTTGACATCATTGGAAAAAGGCGTGGAATTAGATAATTTGGAAATAAAACAGTAAAAACAATGGGTATTTTATTCTATGCTAGGCTCATCTTTTCAAGCCCGTCCGACGTGTCCCGGAGATGCTTGAGACTGCGTTTGCCACCGCCGCCAATCGACGTGGGGCTGCCCACCACAGGCGATACATAGCCCGGTGACACTGCCCGTCTTTTGAGGAACGAAGGCTCGCTGTCCTCTATGATCGATGCCTTGCGTTTCACAGACGGAGTGGCAATCGGCGCCACCTTTGCAGGTGTGGCGCTGGGACTCTGCATGGAGGACTCCGTGTCGGTGACGCTTCCAATGCTTTTCAGACTATCGGATCTGGTGAGCTGTCTTCGGGCCTGGGTTGGTGGAATGGGTTCAAATGAAGAGGTGTTTATTCTACTCGCGGGTGGTTTGTCCATGTTCACATCAGGGGGAACGTTGTACCGGCCAAAGGGGCGAGAATAGTAATTGTCGTCATCGCGGAGAGCAGTCGTGATTTTTGCTTCCTGCTTGATCTCGGTGTCAAATGGAGACATTTCGTCCTGCAGGTCGCGTGAGATGCGCAAAAAGCTCTTGACTTTTGGCCGCAGCGACCGCCCATTGGAAACAAACCGACGAATGGCGGTGCGCCCACTACTTTCTTCCTCTTCCTCTTTCGGAGTGTCTTTATCATTATTATTATGGTCGTTATGCTGGTCGTTATGCGTATTTTTGTTCTCGTGGCTTTTGCTTGTGCCAACAAGCGAAGAAAACCGATTGGTTTTAGAAGGAGTTTCTGCAATTGGGTCTGAATTGAGCGACGTACTGCTTCTTCCTGAATAGAAAAACGAATTTAGTGACGAAGGTGATTTTTTGTTACTGCTTCCACCAGGAAGCAGCTTCTTTGCGTCTGGGCGAAAAGTTGAAAAGAAGTTTTTGATTGATGATCCGTCGGCAGTGCTATTACTACTGTCATAACCACTTGTTGTATGTGTGCGGTTATTCTTGGCTGGGGTAGTAATGCTGCTGTTGATAGCAATTCCTCCCGTGCTTTGAGACGAATCTGAATTAGTGTCGGCTTGGGAATCGGCCCGCTGAGCCTTGATGCTATTGTTTGAATGGGTTCGAAATATTGGAAGATAGTGCGGTGTTGATAGTGACTGGCGCCTGCTGCCCATGCTCATCAAATCGTCCGAATCATAGTCGCCATTGTACTCGTCGTCGCTAGAAGTGGAGTGCTCTGAATGGCGGTCGAGCATGAACCCGCTTTCCAATCCAAGAGAAGAAACGCTCGAGCTAGGGCCATAGTTAAATGCCGAGCTGGGAGACCCATGAGATCTTGTTCGAGAAAGCGGCCACCCATAGCCATGTCTGTTTGCGAAATTGGCGTTACCTGATTCCCTACTAAGCGTGCTAGGAATTGGGGCATTCATTGTAGGCGTGTGCGCGCCACCAGGTGTGTCGAATGGCATTGGGCTAACTGGAGAAGAGTCTGGAGTTTGTGGAAGCGTAACTTGATTAAGGGTAGAGTGTCGCAGTGGTCGGTTAAGGGTGGAAGCTGATCCAGGAGCAGCTCCGGAAGATGCAAATGTAGAACCACTGTAGTTGATGCTGGAATTAAGTTGAGGTGTACTGGCTGACGGAGACGCACTGGTATTTCTGAAAAATGGATTTGCATTACTGTTTCGGAAGGCACCTGCGTTGCCAAATGGTATCGAGTGACGTTGTGATGCGTTGGGGGTAGCTGGTAGATTTTGACCGGGGTTCTGTTGAGATGTGCCCATGGGTCGGCTCGGTGAAGCTGAAAACGAGCCCACACGCCGTGAAGAGGTGTCTAAAGACAATGGCCCCGGGCTGGAGCCACCAAACGCCGTGCTGTTGGTGCCATTGACATGACTGGAGCCCGTGTTCTTCGTTGGAGTCATGCTTGCAAATCACAAGTGCTGATAAGGGGGAGCCGATTCGCGCAAGTTAGAAAAAGGCTTGAGCGGGAGAGAATGCTTGCTTTGACAAGCTGCGCTTGGTAGACGCGTGCACGGAGTAGGTCAATACGGAAGCTGGTACTGGAATTGCGCGCGTAGAGACTGCAAAATCCGTTCGTTTCGTTCACCACAGATCCATTGTGGAGTTTGCAGGAGGAAGAAAAAATCCAAAATAGAAGCAAAAAAAAAGGTTGAGAATCAATCCATCTGACTAACGACAAGGCCCTAGCACCAGGGCACGTGCGGCATTGCACACTACTTGCACAGGCGAGCGTTTCAAGGTACAGCGAAGATAAATGATAGAATTACAAGCGTGAATAAATACAAGTACAAGTCGTGTCGAGAATTCTGGCGAGAACAAGGCCTCGGTCAGGGCCGTGACTTCTTCTCGCGAAAGTACGATGCCATGGGATCCTCCTGCTCCTTCTCCAGGTCATCTTCAGTTTTGAGCGGCGACCGGCTGCGTCTGGACGACGACCGGTGATATCTACTTTTTCGGTCCGTGTCCTTGTCTCTGTGCCGCCGGCTGCTGCTGCTACTTCCATGGTTGTCATGTTGCCGGTGGCGGCGGTCGCTTTCATGCCGGTCTCGCTTACTCGTATGCCGGCTCTTGTCGCTTTTCTTGCGCTCCTCCTCTTTCTCTTCCTTATCCAAGTAGTCGTCGAACGCCATTTCGGCTTTCAATTCCTCGGGGTCAGGCACCTTGTAGTACGTGTGGTCCACGCGGAGCTTTCTACCAAGAATCTCTACCCCGTTCAAGTTGTCGACAGCCAGCACGGTCGACCGTTGATCTTCGTACTTGAGGAACCCAAAACCCATGCTCTTGCCAGTGTCCTTGTGTCGAGACAGTTTAACATGGACCGGAACCCCGTACTGTGAAAAGATCGTGAGCACGTCGCCCTCGTTGAGCCCGTAGTGCAACCCGCCAAAGTAGATGTAGGCGGTGTCGTTGTAATCATTGTGCCACGACGCTCCTATCGGCACGCCGTTCTCCAGCTCCTGACGATTGAGCTTCTCTATCTCACGCACCACGCTGCGACTGTTAGCTAGCTGCGACTACTGCAAAGAAACGCGTTGGCTACACTTACTTCATGACAATCGAGCAACACCGCCTTGTTTCGCTTGGGAACAACAAACGAAGAAGGCTTTGAATCTTTTTTTTTTCTTTCGTCCCATTTTTTTCTTTTTTGTTTCGAACAAGTTTCACACCACGATAACATTCCCTGAACGACCGGGTCTCTCGTGATAAACATGTTCAGCTTTAGGTCGCGCTCGTTGGGCCTGGGGGCGCTGCTCCTGCTGCTCGTTGGAGGCTACTTCTGCTACTCGATCCTCTCGTCTATTGAGATCGCCAAATGGACCCCCACGTATCCCTACTGGATCTCGGGCAACCCGCTCATGAAGAACATTGGTGAACCACGTGGCGCCTATTCCAGATACACAGACAACGACTACAAACGCACGAACGCGACGCTTCTCTCGTTGGTCAGAAACGAGGAACTCGAAGACTTGATCCCTTCTATTCAGGAGATCGAGGAGACCTTCAACAAAAAGTTCAACTACCCTTGGACCTTTATTAACGACGTGCCTTTCACAGACGAGTTCAAGAACAGGACTTCTGCTCTGACCAAGGCCAAAATCAACTTTGAAGTTATTCCTACTGAGCAATGGGTGGAGCCTGACTGGATCGACCACAACTTGGTGAACGCTTCTGCAAACGTGCTGGCCAAGCAAGGAGTTCAATACTCAAACAAAATGTCATACCACCGCATGTGCAGATGGAACTCTGGCATGTTCTACAAACACCCAAAGCTCATGGAGTACAGATGGTACTGGAGAGTCGAGCCCAAGACGCACTACTTTTGTGACATTGACTACGACGTGTTCCGGTTCATGGAAGACAACAACAAAACGTACGGTTTTGTCATCAACCTCTACGACTCGCCAGAGAGTATCAAGACTCTTTGGCCCACTACCATGGAGTTTGTTGCCCAGAACCCAGAGTACGTTCACCCAAACAGCGCCATTGGCTGGCTCACAGACCGCAAACAGCGACCTGCTCACAACGACGCCGCCAACGGCTACTCAACATGCCACTTCTGGTCCAATTTCGAAATTGGCGACATGGACTTTTGGCGGTCCAACGTCTACGAAGAGTACTTCAACTACCTCGACCGCAACGGTGGCTTTTTTTACGAGCGTTGGGGTGACGCCCCAGTCCACAGTGTCGCCCTGGGCTTGTTTGAAGACGCCAACAAGATCCACTGGTTCAAGGACATTGGATACCAGCATATCCCCTATTTCAACTGTCCCAACTCCAAAAAGTGCAAGGGCTGCATCCCAGGTCTGCACTCTGATGGTACAGGCTTGAGTCCCGAGAACTGTATGAGCAACTGGCTCAAGTACACGAATAACGAAGATTTGTATGCATGGGGTTTATAAAACTATAGTTTAATGAATTGGAAATGGAAAACAATAAAAAGGAAATATTCACAAGCAAGGTGACCCCACCCTCGCGATTGGAATTGACAGAAATTTCGACAAAAAAACATTATGCACCTTCCCACCTTTCAGTGAGCGACTCTAGCCAGCGGTTCAAAAGCATTTCCTCGACATAGTCCATCTTTCGCCTTACTGGCGTGACTGTAGCCGCGCTTGCCACGCTGAAGTTTGCGTACCGGCTGCTGGTTGACTGAGGGGCAGGCTCGCCTAGCAGCATGGCCGTCAGGTTTGGGTCCTGGCGCACGTTTTGAATGATTTTGCGGGTGAGGTAGAGTTCCATGGCGGGGGTCACGCCGTTGGATTCTTCCTGCTGGATTGCAGAGAGAATGCGGTCAAATGCTGCTGCTGCTGCGTAGGTGTTGCTGTTGCCTTCGAGCCGTTGGATGGCGCTGTCCAGAGATTGCTGGATGACTCTACCAGGGTGTTGTTGCTGGGCAGTGTTGAAAGTAGATGTGGCAGAGGCTAGCGCCCTATTGCTTTCGATCACCGAGCTGGTGCTGTAGTCGTTGAGCGGTCGCTGACCAAGTTCAGAAGAGTATGGCTGTTTAGGCAGCTGTTTTATGGTGCTGTACTGGCTGCTACTTTCACTAGTACGCGACGAGCTTCTTGAAAACGTACTGCTACTGCTGCTTCTGCTGCTAGCATCTGACACCGCTGTGATTGTAGATGACCCCGGCCGTTTCACTGTGTCAAAATCCCATCCTTCGTCCTCATCGTCTTCAATATTGTCGATTGTCGGATGACTGACAACATTTTTAGACCGGGAGAAGCCTTTTTGCGCTTTTAGTCTTTCAATCAAGGTCAGCAAATGCGATTTTTTACCCGCTGACCGTATGAACTTGTGCTTTAGCAGCTGCTTCACACTCGCACGCTTTGCTGGGTCCTTTTGTAAACACATGGACACAAACTCTCGAAAGTCTTTTGAAAACTCGTTGCCCAGCTTTGGCGGCTCATTTTGTGGGATGAGAAATAGCACCTTCATGGGGTGAAAGTTGGACAAGGGTGGCTCGCCCATGGCCATTTCAATCGCCGTAATACCTAGGGACCACACGTCAGCCTTGCAGTCATAGTCTTCCTGCTGAATGACTTCAGGTGCCATCCAAAACGGAGTCCCCACAAAGGTGTTGCGTTTTGACATGTTGTTTGAAAGCTGCGTTGCAACGCCAAAGTCGGCAATCTTGACATCTCCTTGTGACGAAATTAGTACATTGGCTGCCTTGACATCTCTGTGAATCTTTCCATTGTTGTGCAAGTACAAGAGTCCCAGTAACAGTTCCTGGCTGATAATTGCCACACTTGCTTCGTCAAAAGGACCCGGTCTGAGCAGATCAAGTGCACTGCCTCCGCCCAAGTACTCCATAATGATCCATAGTTTGTGTCCCTTTACAAAGCACCCATAGTATTTTGTAATGTTGGGGTCGTTGCAACCAGCCAAAATTGCAATCTCTTTTTGAATCTCGTCGATATCTTCTTCACTTGTTTCCATGTCGATTTTTTTGACCGCAACGACTTGTGACGTTACACTACAAGCACATTTGTTAGCAAAAGCCTGGGTCGATGCGTTGACGTTCTACTTACTTGTCGATTGCTCTATACACCACTCCGAAGCTACCACTCCCAAGCTCTTCTAGCAGCGTAAACTGGCTAGAGTTATAGTCTCGTTTTTTGGCTAGACCACCTGGTGTACTTGAACTGGACGAAAATGAAGGGTCAAGCGCCCTCAACTTGTCAGACAACATTTGCGACTGGCTTGAACCGGACATGGTGTGTCGAAGTAAATAAATAAAGCAAAGCTGGTTTCCAAAATACTAAGCGACTTGAACCAGGAGCGCAAGGATAAATGTCAAGTAGTCAAAACTGCCCTGGTCTCTATCGAAGATGTAAAACTTGAAGGCTTTTTTTGTTGATCAGTTTCATGGTTTGTTTACTATTGTTTTTGTCGTTCCTATTTCGCGTAACGCGTACGGCTGGCTATAGCTGCCTTCTAATACATGAGAAATACTACCAGAAGCTTTTAAACTTTCATGATTTTTTCGGATTGAATTTATGTCTTGTCTACTATTTCTTCTAATCCTGCTCAGCAATCGATACTAATCGCTCATCGATCTCGTCCACTGTGAGCTGACGGAACGTGTTGTTGCCGTCAATGCCAACCACACCAATCTCGATATCATTTTTCCTAAAGTCCACAGCAAGGACCTTGGACAAAGCCGTGATAGAGAGCTCCACAACCTCCTTCCAGTCGCCTGGGGCGTAGTCCTTCTTCTTGAGCTTCTTCTCCAAGTGGTTCATGGCCTCTTGTTGCTTGGGGCCAGTAGAGGTCGCTTTGTAGCCAACGTAGTATCCAGCAGGGTCGCATTTATACAATTGTGGGCCGTACTCATCATCAACTGATATCAGGGTAATGGTGACACCTAGAGGGCGCATGTAGGCACGCTGTGTGTAGATTTGGTTAATGTTGGCCAGGCGCTTAGCGAGGGCATCGCAGGGCATTTCGTAGCCGTTCTTGTAGCGGAATTCGGCGGCCTCTGAACGGGCGCGCGACACCATTGCCTGGGCATCGGGGCTGTGGCCGGTGAGAACGGCACCAATTCCAGGCGAGATTTTGTAAATGTAGGAAACAGATGCTGGATCAAGTAGTTTGTCCTAAAAGACACTGGTGTTAAAAAAAAAAAACGGCACGCACAAAATGAGTGGCAATAAGTGACTTACAGAAACTTTCTTTTGTGAGATAACAACGGCGCAGTCTTTGCCTCTGATACCAAGCGAGGTAATGTTGGCAGCAGTCACGGCCTTGAATGCGTATTCTACCCATTGTTAGAGACTAGCCAATTCAGCTGTGTGTAGTTCTGTAACATACCGACCTGATAAAGTCGTCCATCAGGTGAAAAAATAGTAATGTGTCGGTCGTAACCTGCGCTTCCTGAAAAGAGTTAGTGAGCCAGCATTCACCCAAGTCAATTGGCAACACATACCAGACATTATGAAGTTATTGGGGTGCTTGTGGTGGTGTAAAGAGGTGGGTGGGAAAGGTGCTTAGTTCTTGGAGAGGGAGAAACAGCGACTTTGGTGGTGGTGGCAAAACAAGGTTAGGATATCTGGTCATGTGATCCGTCCTGATCCCAGAACTAAGATATCAAGTCTAGATCAGACATCGATTGATGGTGAATAAATAATAAATATAATGAGATTAAACTAATTTTGTGTCAAATGCCAAGTGTCAAAAGGGCACAGTGTCAAGCTCCTCCTCGTCGTCCTCGGTCTCACCAGCGAATGGTTCCATATTTGATTTCTTGTGCCGCGCAACTCCCTTGTTACGCTCACGGACTCTCTTTTTAGAAAACTCTGCACTCCACACGCCGTTTTGGAACAGTAAATCCAACCTGTCCAGCACAAACTTTTCATAAGAAGGGTTCGGGGCGTGGAGACCAGCGGCCAAAAGTGGCCAGTGGATCATTGTGCCGCGAAAGTCCTTATAGGGAATGTAAGACAGGAGGGCCATGAGCGTGGAGAAAGAAGAAAAAACCATGGGCGAGGTATCCGGTAGTTTGAGAAGCGATGTGTAAACAGCTAGCATGGCTGCTTCGCAATGTGTTTTATGAGAAATGCAGAACCAGCCGGCATCCGGTAGCGATGGTACATCGTTAGCAGGAATCGAGAAAGCCGTGGCCTCGTCAAACACGTTCGTATCTTTTAGCGTAAACCCGTCCTCATCAAATGTTATTTGCTTGGCTGCATGGATATCAGAAATCAACTTTTCAATATCTCTGGTCTCGTTATGCGTTAATCCTTGAGGTGACCTAGATATCTTTAAAAGCCGCGCCAGTTCAGAGAAAATGGACAGGCAAGACGTGGAATACCCCAGGAACGAGTTGAAACCGTTTGGAAAAATCATGCCTGCATTTTGCAATTCATCAAGACCAATGTCTGCAAACGCCTCGTGGTTGGCAAACCCGCCGGATATGGTACCACCGCGTGAGCTTGCGATAGCGGCAATGACTTCTAAAGCGGCAAACCATACTTTGCAAAAGGCCATGGTTCGAGAGTTTTTGCTGCGAGGGTTGCTCTTGCGAGTTTCGATAGCGCGGTCCAAAAGATCCTTTGCGCCTCTCAAGTGGGCACGCCAGCCAAGGTTTCGTGAAGAGGTATGGTCGGTGCATAGAATGAGGACTGTCGTCAAGACGGCTTCAAACGATATAGACGAAAAGTCAAGCCCAGTGGATAGTGTTAAGGATAGAGAGTTTAGAGCTTGCGAAAGGTATTGGCAGCTTGCCATGTCGTCGTTAATGTCGGAAGTGATGCGATAGGCCGTTCTAGAGGAAGCGGCCATGACGGCAGAGAACAGTATGGGGTTGTCAAAGACCATGGCCAAGATTGAGTCTCTTACAGGGTTGGCTTTTGCCATGCTGAAGGGCATAATGTGGAAAGAGGTTCGATGGTAGAAAATGTCGAGGTAACGCGACTGCTGGGCGGTCAAGTTGTAAAGAGACGGCGATGTGGTCAGCGGAAACCTGAATGGAGGGGGCGGTGGAGAGGGCGACGCAAATGGAATAAGTTCATCAAAGCCGGGTGGCTTGTGCGGAAATGGCGAGAAAGAAGCAGGGGGGTCATCATGTTGGTCTAAAGCAGCTGTAAGGTAAGTAATGTCGTTGAGCGTTAGGTTATTGGAGAGGGCGGGTAGCATGGGAGAAGCTGACGAAGTGAGTATGCCGTATGAGTTGGATGCAGGAGAGCGAACGACTTGCTCTATTTGCTCGTCGTCAGCAAGTGTTAGCAGAGGAGACTCGTTCGGTATTGGAGGTGTTTGATCTTCCGATAGAGAGGTTGTCGGGGATGGTGTGTGCAGTTGAGTCGGCTGAGCGGGCGTAGTAACCGTCGGAGGTTCGTACGAAGCAAACGACATGACGCCTGTATACTGGTGTTTGCTCTCGCTACTCGCAGCAGTTTGTTTGAGGACGACTGTCTCAGTAGTGAAATACCGGCTGGTCGAGAAGCGAATGTTCTTCTTGTAGACGCACTCCCTGCTGAGGCGCTGGCAGTGCCAGCATACGGGCTTTGTCTCGTCGCACTTGAGCTTTCGGTTCTTACACTCCTGGCAGCCGTCGCGCGAGTACGGCCGGCGGGTGCGCTTGGCAGGCTTGGGCTCCTTGGGCTCCTTGGGCATGGCGATCCGTCATTTGGCGATTTGGGTTGGGATGGGTGGGAAAGAGGCAGGAAAAATTCGCTGGGAGTTTTACCGCGTTCAGGTAGTGGGGCGAGCTGAGAGTTCGTGAGAGTGTATGGAAGGAACGCGCAGAGAGGTCGGTAAAAGGGCTTGCAAGTAAGTGTTAATACAAGTGAAGCATGGTGTTGGTCTGCTGTGAGGCTAGTTCAGCAAGGTGCCTGGGTCTAATGCGTTGAACTTCGACCTTGAAGACCAGAGTGCGACCAGAGGGCAAAACAAGTGCATGAACAGCAGACTGGCACTAGGCTGGCACGCATTCAGCCACCAGATCCAGCATTCTTCTCAACCCGCCGACATCGCCGTGGCACTGTTCCGCCCACAACTGAGAAGGAGGTGTTTCATTGCAGCGCTCCACAGTTCTCTCATTCTGCGCCGCATGTTTTCGTGTCCCGGACTCTCGGAAACCACGACCCACACCCGCGTAACTCGCAGCACGGGCAACGTAAAGCGGGGCACTCACCCTGCGCTGGCCTAATCGGGAACTTCCCCACAAAATCACAACGGTTTTGCGCCGGAAAGCCCCGTTCTTGAGGAGTTATCCGTTCAGGGCGCTGGAATATTACTAACCCAGCGGTTATTACTAACCGGCGCGTGCTTACCCAAGCAGCCCCAGATCACTATACGATCCCGCCAGCCTGTTTCCCCAGTCGTCGATCCCCAGAACGCCCCTCCGCGCGGGCCCCAGCGCGTGGGTTTATAAAACACTCGGGTTTTCTTGGATTCTGCTGGAATTTCCGTCTTTTCTTCTTCATCAACACTTCTGTAGAGACGCTCAGCACCCGAGTCCGACTGCGTGGGCAAACCTTGTCTGAAAAGTTTCAATTGCAACAACACAACTCCACATTCATCATCATGCCGTTGGAATCAGCTGCGGTGTTTCAAAAACACGCGACCCTGCACGACGATGGCAAAAGATACCTCGACATTGACGGCTTTGTGAACGCCATTGCCCCGGAACATGAGGACTACCACAAGATCCAGCGCCAGTCCTACGCTGTGCTGTTCCAGGTCGCAGACCGGTCCAAGCGCGGCAGGGTGAGCGTCGAGGACTGGGAGGCCTTTGAGCAAGTCTTGGAAAAGCCCGACGCCGAGTACGAAATTGCATTTAGACTCTTTGACCAGAAGGGCACGGGCGAGGTCGATTTCGACAAGTTTGTCGAGCTCTACAACTCCAACAAGTCCAAGGACTGTTTGCCGTTTGACTGGAACTCGAGCTGGGCAAACTTGTACTTGGGTGAGCACAAGAAGCGCCATTCGCTCTCCTACCTGCAGTTTTCACAAATGATGTCTGGTCTGCTTGGAGAGCGTGTGCGACAGGCCTTTGAGTACTACGACCCCAGCAAGACTGGTTTTATCCAGCCTGACCAGTTCCAACAAATTATTACCGTGTCGGCATCGCACAAACTCTCGGACCGCCTCTTGTCTTCCTTGCACACTCTGTGCAATATCGGCACCTCCCCCAATGTGTCGTACGCCACTGTCCGTGCATTTTTAAACGTTATCCGTCAAACGGACATGGTCGACGTCATTGTCTCAAAAGCAGCCAGTAAGGCCAAGGATGGCACCATCACCCGCCAGGACTTTATTGACGAAGCATCCCGGTCCACGAAATTCTCATTATTTACACCTCTTGAAGTTGACGTTCTTTTCCATTTCGCGTCCTTAACCAACAAGACTGGCCGTTTATCCGTTGACGACTTTAGACGCGTACTGGACCCCTCGTGGGAAGACCCGTTGATCCGGTACCAAAAGAGCGCGCAGATCAAGGTCGAGTCTGCTAAAAACGCATTGACGGATCCTGGGTCATTCTTGGGCCAGGTGTTTGAATCATTTT
The DNA here is from genome assembly GCA_030566025.1 of Geotrichum cucujoidarum. Lineage (NCBI taxonomy): Eukaryota > Fungi > Ascomycota > Dipodascomycetes > Dipodascales > Dipodascaceae > Geotrichum > Geotrichum cucujoidarum. The sequence continues at coordinate 11,659 of JAJMHN010000122.1, forward strand.
ACAACTTTTCTCTGGGAGCCGTGGCCGGTTCGTTTGGTGCTACCGTCGTTTACCCCATTGACTTGGTCAAGACCCGCATGCAGAACCAGCGGTCCTCTACACCCGGTCAGCAACAGCTGTACAAGAATTCCATTGACTGTTTTCAAAAGGTCGTGTCGAGAGAAGGTTTCAAGGGTCTGTACTCTGGTTTGGGCCCCCAGTTGGTCGGCGTGGCTCCCGAAAAGGCCATCAAGTTGACTGTCAATGACTTGGTGCGAGGCAAGCTCACCGATTCCAAAACTGGCCAGATCCCCGTGTGGGCCGAGATTGTGGCCGGTGGAACCGCTGGTGCATGCCAAGTAGTGTTTACAAACCCGTTGGAAATTGTCAAGATCCGTCTGCAAATGCAGGGCGAGATGGCAAAGACCATGGAGGGAGCTCCTCGTCGGTCTGCCCTGTGGATTGTGCGCAATTTGGGTCTTATTGGTCTTTACAAGGGCGCGTCGGCGTGTTTGCTGCGTGACGTGCCCTTTTCCGCTATTTACTTCCCGGCCTACGCCCATCTCAAGCGGGACTACTTTGGCGAGGGCCCCAACAAGCAACTTGGCGTCTTCCAATTGCTCACTGCCGGTGCCATTGCCGGTATGCCTGCGGCCTACTTCACCACACCATGCGATGTCATCAAGACCCGGCTGCAAACAGAAGCCAAGCTCGGCCACACCTCCTACACTGGCCTGCGCCACGCCGCCGCTACCATTTTCAAGGAAGAGGGTTTCGCTGCCTTTTTCAAGGGCGGTCCTGCCCGCGTCCTGCGCTCCTCGCCCCAGTTTGGATGCACCCTTGCCGCCTACGAATTCCTGCACAATGTCTTCCCACTCCCCGGCCACGGCAAGACCGAGGCCGGCCACAACGTTCCCAGCGGCGCAGCACCGCCCACTGGCCAGAGCAACTCGCCGTTCCGGTACCTCCGCAGCCGCAACGCGCTCAAGATCATCTTGGACATTGACCAGAACTTTGGCAAGCCAGGCGTCTTGACTGACGACAAGGCCAAACTCATTCCGGGCCTGAAATGAAGCGTTTTTATGAAATTAAAGAAAAAAACAAGAATCTTTGCATGTACAAATTGTACAGAATTATACAATGACCCCTTTTATTGTTGCTATGTAATATAGACGACGACTTAATTTTGAGATGACTGCTAGCCTAGAAATATATATTTTCATTACCAATTGTAGGTAATAATGTAATTCCCAACCCACAAAAACAAAACAAAGTGATTGTTAAAGTCCCTGCATAAAACCAGAATTTGAAAAACATCCATCACAACTTGTTTGCTGTGAATGTGGAGGAACCAGCCAACGTCTGCAAAGGTATGCATTGCATGAAAGTTATTCCAGGTCTTGTCTAAAAACAAACGGATGCTCGGGCCGACCTGACTAGCAACCGCCTACAAGTACATACCTTCTTTAACAAAGAGGTGCTCAGTATAATTACCAGTAATGGTTGAGTTTAATTTCACAACCAACGCGTTCAATGCTTCAACAAAAACACTCCCCCCTTCAAGACCAAGTTTAATGAGTTCTGCCAGCCCAGACGAGCTGTGACCTTTATGTTGTTAATTCTCTCATGAGCAAATATATATAGGCAACGGGGGGACCTTGCTAGCCCTTTTTTTCATCTCATCTGTTTCTTTGCAAACCAAGTTATTTGCTCAACTGCGTCACAGATACGTTCTACCCTTTTATTAACTCAATTATTTTCAATCAATCATGAAAGCAGGTACGAATCCTTTATAATTTTCTCCAATCAGCAACCTATGAATCAATGCTAACTCTTTCTCGCTAGTTGCAACTCTTGGCGGAGCCTCCCAAGTCCACGGTCTCGTCTACTTCGACCAGGCCTCTGAGTCGGCGCCGCTCAATGTCTCCTGGCAAATCTGGGGGTCGGACCCCACCGCTTTACGCGGGTTCCACATTCACGCCTTTGGCGACGAGTCCAACGGCTGCCTGTCCACGGGCTCCCACTACAACCCGCGCAATGTGACCCACGCGGGGCCCGACGACGCGGTCCGGCACGTGGGCGACCTGGGCAATGTCGTGACTGACTCTGTTGGCTATGCGGCCGGTTGGCGCGATGATACTTATTTGACGCTGTTTGGGGAGGAGAGCGTGTTGGGCCGCAGTGTGGTTGTGCATGAGGGGACGGATGACTTGGGCAGAGGTGGTAATGCGGCCTCGCTTGCGAATGGCAATGCGGGCGGAAGAGCGGCCTGTGGTGTCATCGGCTATGCGTCCAAGTAGCGTTGTTAACGAAACCCTGGTATAGTACTACTTTTGTATAAGCTGAATATAAACACCTATCAATTTTGTCTACCATCTAACGTTTCCAGTGTCTGGTTTCAATCTTTTTGTGATACCGGCTGCATCATAATCTCACTTGCAATGGGCAATAAATTTAAAAAATACAAATAATAATATAATTTTGTTGAAATATATAAAAAGGTCATTAGAGGTCGTTATATAAACACTGCAGGTACAATTCTGGCCAGTCAGCGTCGTAAAGTTTTATTGTTTTCGTAAAGTTCAGTCTTGGTCTTGGTATTCTTCATCTTGATCGTCTTGCTTCTTCTTCTCCTTGAGTGTTCACTGCTAATCCAGGATTGGCAGAAAGTTGCCGACAATCATCATGGGAATGTCAAACACGTCGCGCTTGACGGTCCACGTGCACGCCGTCTTGATGCGCTCGCCCGTGGGCCGCAGCAACGTGCACTCCGTCATGATGACGCCGCGCGAGTCGCCAAACGCCAGCGTCGTGAACACGTCAAAGTACCGTGTCACGCTCGCGTCGTCCATGAGCTCCATGATAAACCGCGGGTCCGTGGCGCGCACAAGGTCCGTGTGCTTCCACCCCGTCAGAATGCAAAACTCGCGGCCAGCGGCGGCAATCTGGCCTGTGCGCCGCCACACAACGGTCGGTGTGCCGCTCGACATGATGAACTTGTGGAACTCGAGCAGCGTGCGCTGGAAACACTTTTCCATGAAGATCAAGTCGTCCTCCTGCAGGGTCTTGGTGGTGGCAATGAACGAGGGCCTGTACGCGGCCATGCTCTTGGCGAGCGCAAGCAGCTGGGGTTTGGCGAACCTCTGGCGCAGGTACGCAATGAGCGCGTGGTAGCCCTGTGTGTAGGGGTACGGCGTGGCGACCTTGGTGTAGACCTCCTCGGGCGTGTCGTAGACATTGGGGATGAAGAGCCCCGTCGCCGGCGCCAGGTGCGGCTGCAACGCCGGTGTTTGCTGCTGCTGCTGCTGTTGTTGCTGTTGCTGTTGCTGATGAGGAGGCGGCGGCGCAAGTGTGGGGAAGCTGGGCAAGGTACTATTGCTACTACTGCTGGGCGTGGGTTGGGGTTGGGACGGCCGGTGGAGATCATAGGCTTGGGCAGCGGCAGCGGCAGCACCGCCGCCGGCAGAGGGCCCGCTGACGGAGGACGACGAGGTTGTGGACGCTGCCGGCGAGTACTCCGAGTTGGGCGGCGTGGCCATGCTGGCTGGCAGGTTGTTGGTGGTTGTGGTGGTGGTGACAGCGCTGCCTGGCTTGAGATCGAACGGCGTGGCGGGAGCAAACAGGTCTGAAAAGTCGCCAGTCATGGACCCGAGCATGTTGGATATGCTCGAGTACTCGAGGTCGGCGGCGCGCGAGCTAAAGTCGTCGGCGGTGAACGGGGCGGCGGTGCCGGCAGCAGACCCTGCGTCGAAGCGGGCGGCGACTGCACCAGCATTTGTCGGCGCTTTGAGTCCGTCGGGCGGGCTGGGCGGCAGCGGAATGTGGTTGTTTGTTGCCAGTGGGTCTGTATTTGGAAGCACCATGCTGGAGTACGTTGTGGATGCCAGCGGGCTTGGTCCGGCGTTGTTTGTGTTGGTGTTGGTGTTGTTCTTGGTGCTGGTCGAGGCAGGGTTATTTTGGGGCGAGGGAGGGACGAGAGAGGGAGGAGGCACGTCCATGAGATATTTCGCCTGTTTTCTTGCGCCATCCTGGCAGGTGTCGTGACTTCCCTTCTTGATGCATTGCTGGCACGGGCGGCCTGTGACTTGTTAGTAAACGTTGCGTTGCCAAGGACTGAGGGTGGGGTAGTAGTGCGTACCTTCGTCGCAGGTGAGATGGGCCTTCTGGCAGTGGTTGCAAGCGCGCGCAGTCTTTTTCTTTTTCGGTTTGGCGGCGCGCGCAGTGTTTTTGGCGGCGGCCAGCGGTTTCTGCGGCGATGGTTAGTCTCGGGGAAGAGGTCTGGCGCCGGTGTTGGCATCAAGAACGTACCTTTGGCTGCGGAGGCTCAAACGGCGGTTGGTGCTGGTGCTGCTGTGCTTGCAGTTGCTGTTCTTTCTTCGCGTACGGGCTGAACGAGCCGCTGATGGTCGCGAGGCCGTTGCGGGCACCTATTGGCGGCATTTTCTAGCGGTGGTTGTGGTCGGGGCGGTGAAAAGTAGAGAGATGGAGAAAAAATAATTAAAAATCAAAGCGGGCAATGACGATGACTCCAAAAATTGTCCTAAAATTGAGTTGCAACTTGGCCCACACGACCGAGGAAAGCTAAAACTACGTGAACTACGGGGACCAAAGGCACGAAACCAGCGTCGACTGCGCTGGAAATGCTCGGAAATGCTGGAAATGCTCAGGAATTCCGAGCCTCTGAGTTCAGGCAAGCCGGATTTAATGCCTCGAAGCATGAGCAGCGCCTTGTTTGAGGGGCCACGCAGAGACAAATTCCACGTCACCGGGACTGAAATTAAAGAAAGAACCGGAGACCTTCGTAGTTTCCATGCAGGCTCTGCGCGAGTCCTGGAAGTCCTGGAACCAGCTTGTTAAGTGGCGCGTTCCCCAGTGTGGCGGGACACCGTATAGTGAACATACTACTGTGGCATCGACATGGACTCGAATCCAGCGATAATTCAGTACCATATATCATGGTCTATTCTAGTTCATTAATTCGTATTCTATTCCATGCTCTACTCCATGCTCTCCTTCCACTGCCACAGCGTCCAGTCGTAGCTCTGCAGCCCAAAGTCGTCGTGCCCTTCCTGCCGGTCCTGCTGCACCACGCGCAGCCCCAGCGCCGCCAGCTTAGTCTTGAGCGCCTCCCGCACGTCCTCAAACTTGGCGCGCTCGGGGAGTTGCAGGCACAAGCGTGCTGAACAAGACCGCGACAGGTAGACCGCGACAACGGCGGGGACAAGGTCTGTGTGGTCCATTTGGTACACGGGGTCGGCCACGACGAGCGTCTCGTATGTGCCGGCCTTGCAGTACAACGGCGACTCTTGTGGGGCCGACCAATCTAGGACAGCTGTTTCAACTTTGGCGGAATCGTCCTTGTCGCAGGCGAAAATATTGGTAACCAAGTTGTGCTCGAGGTTGGGCACAATGGCGGGTAGGTCCGTCGCGGTCACGGCGTGGCCCAACCGCGCTGCGACGATACCGCACAGTCCCGTCCCCGACCCCAGCTCCAGCACTGGGTCTACCAGGAGACGTGATTCTTCACTCTCGAGGGCATTTCGAACCAGTCTCTCAGCGAGAACCAACGCTGAGCCCCATGTCTTGAGGCCCAAGCTGTCCTCCGTCAGTGCCGGCTCCTCCAGCACAATTGGCCGTTCAATCTCTTCTTCACTGACCTCTTCCATTCCTCGCCGCCGCCTCACGGCCTCGCTCAACCCCTTGACGCTCACCTCCCGCGTCATGCGCGGTGCTGCCGTGCGCCCGCACCGCGCTGCCAACCGCGCGCTCGCCTCGCTCCACACCGCCTCCTGCTCGTCCTCGTTCTCAAGCCACTCCAGCGGGCTGCACACCAGCCCCATCAGCCATCGGAACCCGCCTGACCCGGGTTCGGCGCTAAACAAGTCGACCTCTCCCAAACCGTCGTCCTCGTCGACATTGTCGCCGGTGGAGGTGGGATCGTAGAGGGACGAGGGACCAAAGTTCTTGACATGCTGCTGGGAAGACCCAAACAAAGCAAGTGTGCTCAGCAATACCATCGCGCTGGGCTTGGACCGGAGCTGGGGCAGGTCCAGTGAGTGCCGGGGCAGAGGCAGCGACTGTGGCTGCCTGGCGCTAGTCCAGGACTCGGACACAACCGCAACTTCCTGTTGGCTAGCACTGCCGCTGCCGCTGTCGCCAATCTCGACGTTCAGTAACGTGCTCTGACTGCTGTCGGTCATCTCTCCCACCAGACTTGTTATCGTAAACTCGGCTGCGAGTAAAGGTTAAAAGCATCTTCTTGGTTGACAAATTTTTTTGATTTGGCCCATCGTCGTGAAAATAGCGCACGGCTGAGTGGGTTAGGTCCACTATTACTATGGCACGACGGGCCGAAACAAGAGTAATTCCAGTCTAATTTAAATGCATATTTTTGATAAATGGTAAAAGATTTCAATTCAGTTTGACTGCTAGTTTAATAATATAAGAAGTTTGAAATTATAAAGTGGGTTGGAAATGAATAACTGCAGCTCTAGTGTTGGACCTCGACCCTGCACTCTGTGCCCGACTCTTGGTTCGCAAACAAGCACTGACACCCCATATAAGAGTGCCCTTTACCACACTTCTAAGCAAGCTTGTGAGCTATTTTCAAAGGCCGCTATTTGTTCTGGGCAGGTTCACGGGTGGGGAGGTTGGTTTCGCTAGACAATACTTGTGACGCGCGCGCGGCTGAACATCTACTGAACATACTGACCTACATATATCCACGACGAGGCAGTACAAAGTGCAACAAACAACGACGTCGACCTACGAATAAACCTCAGTTTATCTTTTTTATGACTTGGAAATGTTTCTGAAGCTTATACTTAATGTCTGAAAGTATTTGCTGCGTTCGCCTTACCGAATGGCGTTCGTTGCGTAGTGTTCCACTGTGGGTACTGCGTACACACCTTCACTTTCCTCCGCCCACACCAACCCACTTGACTTCCCCTGCTACTCACAACCTCTTGTATCTGCTTTCAAACACCACTGCCCTCTTTCTCAGCCTGTCTGCCTGCCCTGTTCCTGCTCGCAGCCTTATTCTCAACCGGGTAACGCGTGCTTTGTGCCCGTGCCTGACTAAGCACACTCAATTTTTCTTCCCAAGCGCGCCTTCCCAAAGCGAGCACAAATTTTCAGCGAGCATTTCAAGCGCTATCAACGCTCTCTCTGCCTCTGCCGGACCTTACTCGATTACTCGCATTTTGCATTTTTACATGACCTCGACCTGGACGTTCCTATAGACTCGGAATACGTCTTACTCAACCTGTTTTTGAAAAGAACACAGCAACACACAGTCAAACCTTATGGGCGTGCCAGACTTTCCCGACCAGGTCTCGGGCTTCACGGTGGTGCCGGTCGTTATCAGCCCGCCGGGCGAGGACAAGGTGTACCACACGCTCTACATGAAGAAGCATGAGGTGCGGCATAACTCCAAGAACGCGGGCGCTGCCGACGACGACGATGACGAGGAGGACGAGGCCACCCGCACCGTGTTTGTCGTCAACGCGCCCGTCACGACGACCTACGACCACATCAAGAACCTCTGCCAGAGCATAGCGGGCGTGCTGGTGGAAGACTACAAGCCGGACATTAGAAACACGGGCAAAATCATTCTCGTCGACAAGGCGTCGGCACTGCGATTAGTGTCGAAAGCCAAGCAGGTGCACAAGCTGGAAAAGCCGTTAACATGGACCAGCAAAACCGCCGTCTACGGACATAAGAGTATGTATTACCTACACTTGAAGTTGGATGAATGTTTACTAACAATGATTAGAATACGTTGCGCAAAGCACGCAAAAATTCCCTGACCACGCCGCGCTGCAACGCGCCGTCGACATGTACATGCACAACTTTAGTCAGGCCGAGGCCCGCGAGCTCTCCGACGTCAAGTCCCTCGCCGGCCAGGTCGACGCCGACGGCTTCACCCTCGTCGTCAGCAGCAACCGCAAGTCCCGCGGCGACATTGCCGCCCCGGTCGCCATGACCGCCGAAGAGGTCGAGGCCAATGCCCTCAAAAAGAACAAAAAGAGCAAGGAAAAGAAGGACTTCTACCGGTTCCAAATCAGAGAACAAAAGAAACAGGAAATGAACGGCCTGCTGAGACGGTTCAGAGAAGACCAGGAAAAGATCAAGGAACTCCGCGATAAGAAACGCTTCAGACCGTACTAAGCTGCTACTACTGCTACTGTTATTCAACCTCTTTTTATCATGTATTTATAATAACTAGTCTTTTTTCTCATTCAAAAGATGTTGCACGCCATATCTATACTTGTAAATAAATCCCGTCATTGAGTTGGTACAGAAAAATAGGTAAAGTCCAAGCTTAAGCGACATACAAACGGCCTGCGCATGAAAATTTTTACTCGTCTATTCATGCACTATTACTTCAACACCATGTTTTCAAAAAATAATGATTAACACAAAAGAACGCAACTTTTATTTTGTTTTATAAGATAAAGAGCTTAGTACATGGCCTCGATCAAAGCGTTAATGTTCTCCTCACGGTCACCGAGAGCACCACCCTCGATGAAGTGCTTGAACTTTCTGGGGACACCCCAACCGCCAGTGGGGTTGGAGAGCTTGAAGGGCCAGAGGAAGTTGTTGGCCTGCTTGAAGTTGGGGCCAACGGTGTAGATCTCGTGGATGAGGTCCTCAATGGAGATGATGCCGTACTGGCCAAGGGACTCCTCAATGAGCTTGTTGTCGGAAAGAGCAATGCGCTGCTTGTTGATCTTACCGTAACCGCGCTTGTAAAGAAGCTTGCGGACGGAAGCTCTGGAGGGGTAACCAAAGGCAACGTAGGGCTCAACGAGACGGAGGAGCTCACGGGTGGCCTTGGTGACACGCAAAAAGACACCGTTGTTGATCTGGAGAAGTCTCAGGAGCTGGAGAGCCTTTCTGGGCTTGGGGGCAATCTTGTTGATACCCTTGATACGGACAACAAAGACAAGCTTGGGCTGGGGAGGAACGTAGATGGAACCCTCGGCCTTGGCGGCACGCTTCTTCTCAATGATCTCACGCTCAGCGTCGTAGTACTCCTTCTCGTAAGCAGCGGTCTTGTCGAAGATGAGCTTGCGCTTCTCCTGGTTGGCCTTCTTGACAGCGGCCTTGTCAACGGAAGCAGCCTTGGCGGCAGCAGCCTTGTTCTTCTTGTGAAGAGACTCAGGAGGGAAGACCTCGGAGTGGGAGGGAACGGTACTGTGAAAATTTTGTTAGCTTCTTGTCATCTTGTCTATAGTCTTTTGACAGTCTGTTCAAGCCTCGATTGCTCGCCGTGGTTTACGACCAACGCTGATACCGGAGACTCGAGAGCAGACACATCGTGTCACTGTTTGATGGTGTGCACTTACGTTTTGGCGGCCATTGCTAATTCGTGTGGTTGTCGATTTGCGTACAATTCGTAAGAACAAGAAGGATTCAAACGACTTTTTTTTCATAAAGGAAAGCTCGCCAGAAAAAAAACGCCAGTTTCCTGTTTGGGCCTGTTTGTAGGAGGGAGACTGCTTAGGTAAAATTCTTAGGGTTGAGCCCTAGCTACAAATGCTTACTTACATATTTATAATCATGACTAAGCTTTTTTTACCTAATATTGTGTTACCCTCCCTTGGGATCAACGGTTGGGACTTAGTCAGCGCCCAGCACAAATTTTCTGCGGAAACGTCCCAAACAACGCGCGCTTTCGCAGAGTCTCAGGCAGGAAACCCAGTTCGCCCCCCAAGAGACACGGAAGAACACGAGCATCACGACTGTTCAAGGTACCCGCTGTTCGCGCTGCTAGATAGTCCTGTGATAACGTATGTACTCCATGCCGACTGCGCCGGTCAATGGCTCTCGTCTCGGGACTCAGCTAACCCCCCTCGGCCCTAGTTTAGTTTAATAAACGCCATTTACTACTACTTTTTTTTTCTTCTTGCCCTTGGTATTGCACCCTGTTCCAGTTGCTATTCTTCTTCCTCCTCCAATTCACTCAGAGAAGGTCTGCTTGTAAACGAAACACAGGTGTTCCAGTCGCCTCAAATTCCTCTGCTCCAACTGCAAGCTATACGCCTGCTGCAACCCCATTTGCGGCTCTTTTTATCCACGCCCTCTCGGTCATGTCTTCTCAGGCCGGCCCTAGTGCAGCAGCAGGAGCTCTCAGCAAGCGAACGACAAACCTCAAGAGAATTACCAATGGCAAGCACAAGAGAAACGCCAGCAACGGCCCAAGCAAGCGACCGGCATTCATTCTCAAGCTATGGACCATGGTGAACGACGAGTCCAACTCCGATTATATCAAATGGACCCCAGACGGCGAGAGCTTCAAAGTGCTCAGTAAGGAGAACTTCGAAAAAGTAGTGTTGCCAAAGTACTTCAAACATAGTAACTACTCGTCCTTTGTGCGGCAGCTCAACATGTATGGCTGGCACAAGGTCCAGGATATTACGTCGGGCGCCATGCAGTCAGGAGACGAGATCCGCCAGTTTAAATCCCCCTATTTTATTCGAGGCCGCGAGGACCTCTTGGACAGCATTGTGCGGAACAAGAGTTCAAAGGGAAGCGATGACGAGGACGAGGGCGACATGGGCCGCATTCTCGACGAGCTCGACGCTATCAAGTCCAACCAACTAGAAATTGTGTCAGACCTCAACAGAATGAGAAGCGACAACCAGTTATTATGGAGGGAAGCATACGAGTCGAGGGAACGACACAAGGCCCATGCAGAGACCTTTGAGCGTATTCTGCGGTTCTTGGCCTCGCTCTACTCGAGCGGTCAAAACAAGTTTGTCGACACTGCTTCGCCAGGACACAAGCAACAGCGACTTCTTTTACCCAACTTGAGTGAAATGAGCAATGGTCAAATCTCCGAGCTCTCCTCTGGCAATCTGCCACTCTCGGCAATCGAAGAAATGATTTCAAACAACTCCAACGCTGGCAAGCACCTGACGCCCACCAAATCTGGACGTATCTCGACCATCAGCCCTGACGATTTTACAAAACTCGCGCCCACTTCGCACGTCAGTGACGTCGATACACCTAAAAGCAACATGACATCCCCAGAATCGTTTTGGACAGAGCCTGTCGACGACAGTTCCGTCGTTCCCAAGTCAAAGATCAAAAGTAAAAGCCGGCCTTCACTTTCAGACGCCAATGTCGAAAACAACATCTACACATCTCCCCCTACCACTCTCTCGAGCAAAAGGTCGTCTACTTCAAGTACATCTAAACAACCTATAAAGAAGGAAAGCCCGCCTACGGCATATCCGAGCGCTAACGGAACTACCGCTGCTAGTGCACCTGTTGCCTCGCCATCCACTCAAGCAACTACTGCCACCCCGAACAATGCAATGCTGGTAACTTCGTCAGACCCTTTTACTTCATTTTCACAACAACCCAATGGTGCTGGCGCTTTGAGCCCTTTTGTGTCCAGCGACATCCCACTGACGCCTTTGGTAAACGACGCATTATACAACACTACGCAGGACATGCTACACGACGATGGAACCGCCAAGCAGCTCATGTCCAACGAGAACGACCTCGACAGTATAATCCAAAATATTAACATGCAAGGCGAGTCACTACAACGGCTGCAAGACCGCATCAAACGCTACACGCCATACAAGGAAGAAAGCAATCCGTTTAGTCCCTCCACAGATGCAGCGTTCGATGTAGACGAGTTCCTGATGAACACCACGTCCGACATGATGAACAGCCCTAACGACCTTGTCACCGAGCCCAACCTCTTGGAAGACATGGGCCCCCCACAAAAACGTAGCAAAGTTGTTGAAGAAAAATAGAGAAGATTTATAATGAAATGAAACATTTATTTATTGGCCATGTTTAATGATCGAAACCTGGATTTGTAACGAGAAAACCCACTTTTTCATGTCTTGTTTAGGAGCTGTCCCAGGGTTGGGGCCAGGCTTTTTCTTCCTGCCAACGCAACCTTCTTGCCGAAAAACAGTGATCCGATTAGGGGCCGTTTCTATCTGAGGTTGTGCGCTTTTTGGGGCTTCTAGGGTTGTTTCTACAGTACTGCATATCCACGCCATGTTCTCGTCTGCATTGAAAGCATGTAAGTACAACTAGGATCCGCTGCTCTTTTAGAGACCTGGATACTAACTGCGAAAAATCAAGTTGGGGGAGGCGCCATCACCTCGAATTACAATATCCAGCCAAACCATGCATTTAAGGCCGGTCCTTGGCTGGTCCACAATGCAAAATCAAAGACCTCTGGAGAAAATGTGAGTGCGCAAAACGAAATCCAGTGTGTGTTTTTTATTCGTCTGGTGTTAATGATTAGGTTTCTGTCTTTATTTTCGACAAGCGGAAGTTGGAAGCATTTGTTGCGAAAAATGGCATGCAAAAGTCCGCTGTCAATGATGTGTTTGACCGGTTACGACGAGAGGTCGCATGTCTCGCCAAGTTGCGTCACCCGTCTCTTATAAAACTCATTGAGCCTTTAGACGAGTCAAAGGGAACCATGCGATTTGTCACAGAGGCGCTGACTTCGTCGTTACAACACATGATTGACCTGAATTCGTCCGGGGCCGGATCCAGCGCGTTAGAATCAGGCGAGCTTGACGAAATCGTCATTCAAAAGGGACTGCTGCAAATCTCGGAAGCACTTAGTTTTATTCACACCGTGGGCAACTTTGTCCACCTCGACATTCAACCTTCGTCCATCTTGGTCAACGTCAAGGGCGATTGGAAACTGTTTGGCCTGGGTTTTGTCCAGAACCCACAAGAGGCGAGCCAGGAGTACTTTATCCCCAAGTTTGATCCTCGGTTGCCTCCGTTTATTCAAGTCAATCTGGATTTCTCCGCCCCCGAACTTATTATTGACCACAAACTCGACATTGCTAATGATATCTTCTCACTCGGATGCCTGTTAATTGCGTTGTTCACTTCTCGACCTCCCATGCGTACCGACAACAATTCGAATCAATATAAGCATGAGTTTGCCAATATCACAAAGCTCTTCCGTGACGAGCGCATTCCAAAATACCTCCACGACATGCTGCCTCAAATGGTTACAAGGTACCCAGAGCAGCGTCTCACACTCGATCAATTCAAGAGCTCGTCCTTGTTTGACAATGTCTTGATCCGCACCATTAACTTTTTAGACGACTTCCCAGTAAAGCTCCCTGCGGAGCAGCAAGCATTCATGGCTGGCTTTGCAAAGCTCATTGACCAGTTCCCCAAGTCGGTACTGCAAAAGAAAATTCTGCCGACGCTTCTTGAAGAACTAGGCAAAGAAGAATCGCTTGTGGGCCCAATTTTGACTAATGTGTTTGAGGTTGGCAAGGACATGAGCCAGCTCGGGTTTGCTAAAAAAGTCTTGCCTGGCATTAAAAAAGTCAGCACGGTACTGAGTGCCAAAGTCGCCGTTCTCAATTATATCGACACGTTGAAATCGCGGTTGAACGGTAACGAGTTCCGTGACGACATTCTGCCCATTGTTCTTGATGCAATGGACACCGCGCCACCTGAAATCCAAGAGGTTGCTCTACAAAAGATCCCAGTCATTATTGAGAAGCTTGATTTCGTCACGTTAAAAAGCGATGTTTTCCCCATGGTGGGCTCGGTATTTGCCAAGACTACAAGCTTGTCAGTCAAGTTGGAAGCTTTGGGCGGTTTTGAAAAGCTTGTGAGCCACGGCCTGGACAAGTACGCTGTTACTGAAAAACTGCTGCCACTGCTCAACGGAATGAAGACGAGAGAGCCCAAGGTCATGATGGGCGCGCTGAGCGTGTACTCCAAAGTCATTGGCATTGTTGACGTAGAAGTCCTTGCCCGCGTCATTGTCCCTCAGCTCTTGTCTATGAGTATGGAGTCCATGCTCAACCTGGGCCAGTTCCATGCGTTTATGGATGAAATCAAAACACTTTTGGACCGCATTGAGAAGGAACATGGCAAGAGACTGTCGGGAGTACAGGTCGAGACTAAAACAAGCACACTTGCCAAGTCGCCTGAAGTCGAAGAATCTACAGACTTTGAGGCGCTCGTGTATGGTCGCAACAAACCAGCCAATGCCGGTTCTAAACCCTTGGGGTCTGGCATTACATCCTCTGCCACTCCCCCCAGCTCGTCTTCCCCTGTGCCGTTTGCCAGTTCCAAGCCTGCTTTGACGTCTAACAACTCCATGAACTCGTCATTCGGGTCGCTCAAGCTGGAGCCCTCTAGCAAACGACCAATTAATATTCCACCTCTCCAGCCCTTGTCAAACACACCCTCTGAAAAGTCAAGCTCTGGCACTCAGTTCAACTGGCAGACGCCCATGGCGGCCAAACCCAATGTCGGTTTTGGCTCCACGAGCACGCTGAGCCCGACCAACGCGTCGACGACGACGCCTGCCACCAACTCCTGGGCCGCACTCCAACCGAACGTCCTCTCACCCACATCTGCCTCGCAATCAAAACCCACCAACTCTACACCAAACTACTCTTCATTCACCAGCGCCAATACCAACCAGTCCTCATTCATTGACTGGTCAAAAGCAACCAGCAACTCCTCCAAACCCGCCACCACAAGCAACTACAACATCACCACCAGTAGTACCAATAGCAACAGCAACGGCAACGCCTTTGGATCGTTCCAGGCGTCCACACCGTCACTTAACAGCTTCTCCACCCCGCTCACGCCTTCCACCCAAACGACACTGCAACCCCAGAAATACCACATTGGAACCAGCAATAGCAGCAATAGCAGTAGTAATAACAGTGCGGGTAATAACAAGCCGGCGGGCGGGAACAACTTTAGTTTGATTTAGAAAACACGGTATAATATACATTTCACTACATTTAATAGTTATTCAATTCCAGTTATTGCATTTGTCGTTTTGAGATTTGTGGTGATACATGATGTGTGTAGCGGGGCCAATTCGTTTTCTTGCTTTGCTTTTGAAGGGTGTTTGGATGTCCATTATTTAGTATTTGGAAAAAAAAAAAAAAAAAAAAAAAAAAAAAAGTGTATAAAAAATGTATTATTTTATCTGCTCCTAGATGATGCTGTTTGTTTGTAGAGAAATTATATAATTATTTGAACGTGTGGGCAATAAAGTTCTGGGTCGTTTTGAGCGCCTCGTACTTGACCTCTGCGTTGGCGTGGTTCATGAGCTCCATGACCTTGATCTTTGTGCCCGAGCGCTCAATGACCTTGACGGCCTCGGGGAACTCGGAGATGACGCGTGAAATGTCATTAAGTGCAACAGCAAGGACAAGGGGGTCGGAGCTGGGTTCGGGGGCGATGAAGGCAGTGAGCTGCTTGAGGACCTTCCAGTCCTGGTCCTTGAACTTGTCGGCGTTCTCCTTCCAAAACGCGTCGGAGCGGTGAGGGGGGCTCCAGCGCAGGTGTTTGCTCTGCAACTCATTCTTGTATTCGTCAAAGGTGGTCATGGAGTCAAACGACTCCTGCAAGGTTGTGGTCAGCACCTCGAGGTCGGCGACAAGCTCCTCGTCGGCCCACTTGCGCTCAGAGAGGGTCTTGGACAGGGTCAAACCGTCGTTGAGGAGCAGCGAGGGGACGGCGGTCTGCTTGGCCAGCGTGAGCGCGTTGACAAGGGTGGCCACCGCAAGACGAATGATCTTCTCCTTGACCGAGTTCTTGATGATTTCAAAGTACAAGGGCACAATGTCGAACTGCGAGACGACGCCGGCGGCGGGCTTGGTCTCGAACGTGATGAGCCAAAAGATGAGCAAGGTGTTGTACTGGAGCTGGAGGTTGGTGCGCGAGTTGCGCAAAATCTGGAGCAGCGTGGGGACGCGCTCGCTGGCGGCCTCCCAAAAGAGGGCGCGGTACCACTTGGTGCGGAGCAGGATGCCGTAGCTCTGGACGGCAATCTCCTGCAACGAGACTTCGGGCGAGGAGGCAAGCTTGTTGGACAAGAAGTTGAAGAGGGTCGAAACGTACTGGCTGGGGGCCTTTTGTAGGCTAAAGAGAATGACGAGGTTCTTGGCGGCCAACAGGTGGATGTGCTCGGCAGAGTCGAGGAGCTTGACAAAAGGTTCGTAGGGAAGCGAGTCGTTGGTCTTGGACTGCTCGAGCAACGAGGTCGCAAACGCCGGAAGGTCTATACAAGTTAGTCTTCAGTCTACACAACAAACTGTAAATTTGCTTACCAGAAATAAGGTCCGAAGTCAAAGACAAGAGGTACTTGACCACGTCCTCGCGGGTAATGTCCTTTAGTAAACGGATAATGGTTGACGAGTAGTTGGCAACGTCCTTTTCCACAATCGCGAGGCGCTTCTCCTTGGTCTGCTTCTCAATGGACTTGATGAGCCCCGCGTCCGCGGTTGACAGCAGGTTGGCGCGCACGTAGCCCTCCCAGGGGATTGGGCGGAGCCGGATATTGCTTTGAATGTCGTCCAGAAACTGGCTGCTAATGTAGACCTGCCCGAGAGTTATTGTTAGCTTGTGACTTTGTTTGTGATAGTTTGAACAATGGGTACCCATTGGCGACCGAGTTGACGACAAATTGCTTACCTCTTGCTGAGCCATGTTTGTACTCTATAACTGGAAGACGGGGACGGGAGTTGTAGGTATACAATTGGTGGTGTAGAAAAGGGCGTTTGGGGTCCTCCTTATTCAATTGCTTTGGAGAGAGGCTGCCTGGGCGTTGTTGGAAGCAGCACCTTTTTGGGGCTTACTCAGCGCTGAGTCACGTGCTATGATGTTCAGTTGTGCCCAGCGCTACGCAGTGAAACGGGCCATGGACATGGCCGGCGTGGTTGAAATACAAGCGAAACCGAATTAAAAAGGTGTTTATTTTTTTATAAAATAACAAGCCTAGTAGTTCCAAGGCAGTCGGAGTAGTAGCGACGGTGTTGGTTCTAGGGTGGAGGCAGATACATGCCGGCGGCTATACCCGTTCCTCCAAACCACCCCGAAAACGGCTTTTTAAAAGAACTCAACTACGCGGAATCAATTTAAATATTGTGGATGGATTAAAATAATTAGTTTTAAAATACCCTGTAACAATTTTTCCGTCTGTAAATGCTGCGCGGACTCTTGGTGCGGGTGTTACTCGTTTCGGAATGTGGGTTACAAACATAAAAGAAAAACAACTCGTATTAAAAACTAGACAATTCGAAATATACAACACACAAAGAGATTAGCTCAAGGTATTTGAAAAAAAAGAAAGGGGAGTATTGTTTTTGTTTTAGTGGGTCATGCCCTTGTCCAAGGCGATTTGGACGTACTCCCAGTAGGCCTTCTTGGTCTTGTTACGCAGGGCCTTGCCGTAGAAAACCATGACGAGGAACGACATGATGCACACAGTGCTGATGCAGCAGGCGGCGATAAAGGTGTTCTTGATGCCCGTGTTGACGATCCAGGGGGTGATGCCGTAGGAAACGGCAAAGGAGATGAGGTTACGGATGACAATGACGCCGACCATGCTGGCGCCCGAGAGCTCACGGTAACTGTCGACAGCGTAGTTGCAAGCAACAGAGCAGCCAAGGGCACCGCCACCGCCAATCATGCCCATGGCAATGACAGGGCCGATCCAGTGCACGCCATTGACAGAGCCCACGCCCCACACGAGGAGACCCGCGGGGCAGATGATGACGTAGAGCAGGATGACCCAGAGTCTGTGCTCGGCCTCACTGACACCTCCGGCGCGCTTGGCAAGCTTGATCTTGAGGTACTTGCATGCCCACGCGCTGTAGATGCAGATAATGACACTAGCAATGGTAGGCGAGAGGTAGGTAAGACCGACCTGGGCGGGGGTAAAGTTGTAGTACTCGGTGAAAATGAGCGACGCGGTACCGTTGAGGACGTTGAACCAAACGAGCGAGGTGCCGTAGCAGAAACCGGCAAAGAGAATCGAGGGGAAGCGGAACATGGTGACAGGTCGCCAAAAGTTAATCCAAAGCTGGTCAGAGGGCTTGTGGGTGTCAAACATTTTAAGTTTTTGGAAAAAGGTCTTGGTCTGGGCGTTGGCCATGTCAATGGACCCGGTGCTGGACTCGGCGTCGCCGACGCGGGTGACAATGCCGGTGGACTTTTCGGGCGGGTTGGTGGCGGAGTTGATGCTGTCTTGCTCCCCAGAGACGTGCAGTACGTCGTCTGCGGCAATGTTTTTGCGCGAGAAGTTTGTCTCCTCCATGAAGAAGAAGAGGAAAATAAAGCAAACGGCGGCAAAGATGCTGCACCAGTACATGACCCACTCCCAGCCCTGGCCGTCGGAGATGAAACCGGCAATGGTGGGGGCCAAGAAACTCGCTGTCAAAAGCGAGACGGCGTAAAGACTCATCCAACTGCCGCGCTCGTGCTCAAACCAAACGTCGGAGATGGTGACTTCAAGTAACGATTCGAGAGGGGCGCCAAAGAAACCTTGCAAGATCTTGCCGCCAATCCAGGCACCGTTGCCCGAGGTGTGGGGCGCCCAAAGCAGAACCAAGCAAGTGGCAAGCATTGTAAACAGGTAAACTGGACGCTTTCCGTACTGGAGAGCAACGGGCTGCCAAAAGAAGCAACCGAGACCCAAAAACAAAAACATGTAGCCAGTTCCCTCGTTAAGCGTGCTCAGACCCAAACCCGTGCGCTCCGAGATGGGCGCAAAGACGGAGTAAATGGCGGCAGTGGGGATGCAAGTGCCAAAGCAGTAGACAACGACGCAAAACATGCTCAGGTACTTGCGGCGCGGGGACCAGTTGAGCGGGTCGTCGGGGTTGTCACTCGGGGTGGGGTTGAGGACAATGTCCTTGCGGGACTCGTCGTGCTTGGCCTGGAAGATGCCTTCCTCGTCGACAAGGTGCAGGGTGCCGGGGATGGCGTCGGGGTTCACTTTCATGTTGTGTGTGGGGGGTCAGTGTGGTGAGTATAACAAGGAGAGTTGTTGTGTGATATGGTGAGGATGGTGAATTGATGTGAAAAATAGCAAGAGAGATGGGCGGGTTTATATACCTGGCAATCAGTTGCCCGAATCAACAGCAGCCTTAGCACCTCGCTAACCAGCCTGTCGCGATGTCGGACTTATCTGGAGCGGTGGTTGTTGTTGTTGGCTGTTATCGAGGCCTTTTGCGTGGAAATTAAATAACCGCCGCAGCGTCTGGATTGGGAAAAAAGGCCATAGCTGGGATTTAAGGCGGAGGTTTTGTTGGAGCCGACGCAGAAGTTGCGGGTTCTTGGACAAAAGCGCTGCGTCTTATCTTGGGCAGTAGCTGCGACCAGCTACGACCAGCTACGACCAGCTGCGACTAGCTACGACTATTTACAACTCGCATAATGTTCATGTTGTTTTCCGTCTTGGTGCTTGTTCCTTGTCCTTGCTGCTTCTCCGCTAGGGCTGGGCTCTTGACGGCGCGTTCTGTGGGGAGGTTTCAAGAGGAGCAGCGCCAACGTGACCCAAGGCAGGCCTGCAAATGGCGGCTATTCGGCAATGCGCGCTGACCTCCAAGAAAGACCAGCTACTTACTTAGCAGCGTTGCATACTTTGCTAAGAGTCCAAGACCCAGAGTCCCAAATTTCCAGGGCCCAGACCTTTACGAATGGAGATAAGCACCAGCGCCAGCAGCCACCGCCACATCGGCCTTTGCGCACAAGTCCCTTATGGCACTTGCTCGCCTTATCAACAGCGCATTCGGTTGGACCTGAAATTCCAAGTTTTCGATTTTCGAATCTGGCGCCAATCAGAAACTTCAAATGCTGGGGCATCGGTCTGCTTATGTCACCACAAACACTGAGATTACGTCACCCCAGGGCCGGGTTTATCACGGGTTTATCAGGCGATAAGGAACTCTTTTGCCCAGTTGAGTGACAAACTGACGGCAACTGACAGCAACCATTGCGCTTTACTAGCCATGGCTCGCGGGTTCCGTTGCGTCTCGTCGGTCTAGTTATTTAGCAAATTGACTAGGCTAGTTCCGGTTTAGTGTTGCTGGCTAGTCGGAGCTGAATGCCCGCAACCAGTCTAGTCCCGCATCCTACTTACAAATACCAACCACTCAATCAATTGGAATATTCAAATGTGTCAGTCTGAGTATGCCTGGTAAACTCCGTCGTCTGCAAATAGTCCAAATATTCCCCAGACTCGCGGCCGGTTCAATGGATATTCAACTCCAAAAACCTCCAGCAAAAACCCACTGATAGAGTGGTTACAATACTTAGCAGTGGAGGTGGCGGTAGTGATTTAGCCGCCGGATGCACAAAAACAAGGGCAAATCAAGTAACTAACTAATGGTGATCGGTTTGATTTCATCCATGATGTAGGAATTTGGTCCGTTTAGGCATAAATGCCGGGAATTGCCTGGCAGGTAACAAAAAAAAAAAAAAAAAAAAATTAATTACAAAATATAATGATTAGATTATTAAACAAAAATTATTAAACAAAAAAAAAAAAGGCTGTAACTAATTATATGATTGAAAAATGCTAGGACATGATTCAAGTTAAGCTAGCTGGCTAGTTTATTAGTTGCGGGTGCTTTTTGGTTTGCCGTTATTTGTTGGGTTCATAGAACGTCATGCCAACTACAGAACTAAGTATGTTACTTCAATCTCACCCATGCGATCTCCATAAAAAATTGCCACATTTTCCTTACAAAGTCTCAGCCCATGTGTAACTAGCTATTTTTGAGTGGCTTTTCAACTTACTGCCGCTCATCATGGCCTGCACGCCAAAAGTTCAAGTCAAGTTTAAGCGTTATCAGTCCCATTACTAGCCGTCTAATAGTTACTCTATACAACTTTCTCGGCAATCTCTGGAAAAAAAAAGCGCTTGTTTTTTTGTTGAAACCATCAAACAATTAATTGACAGCATTGATATAGACTTGAATATAGTGGCTGCTTGTTTATCGCGGGTGTCGCTCATTGCACAAGAGCATTGCTTGTGGCTTGGATGAGTAGTCGCTTTGGAGGTTGATGATTGTAAACAAATTTCATTCAAGGTACAATCAGTTTTGTCTTTGGATAGAAATTTGCCGCTGCATTTTATCCACAAGCTGTTTGAAATCAAAATCAGTCAATTAGAATCTCAATATTGAATTGTAAGAATTTGGAAAATCCATCAACAAAAAAATGGTAATTTTTTCACTACTGAAGAAAAAAAAACCTGCCTGCAATTATGCTTGAGAAGTACTCATGGGAGCTCCAAGTATCTGACTCGGTCTTTTCTTGTACCAAAACTCGTTCTTTCAAGTCCAATTGGCTTAAAATTGCTGTACCCTTCAATAGCCATCGTGCAATCAATTCTTTTTATTTATT
>JAJMHN010000122.1:32917-61611 GCA_030566025.1 Geotrichum cucujoidarum
TTTATTTATTTATTTATTTATTTATTTATTTATTTATTTATTTATTTATTTATTTATTTATTTATTTATTTATTTATTTATTTATTTATTTATTTATTTATTTATTTATTTATTTATTTATTTATTTATTTATTTATTTATTTATTTATTTATTTATTTATTTATTTATTTATTTATTTATTTATTTATTTATTTATTTGTCACATTCACTAGAATTTTGAAAACATGAAAATTGCATCCACGTTTGAGCAAGCACCCCCTCGTTAGTATTTTCACTTCTCTGGCACAAATATCAATTGCATCGCAACTTTCTTCACTGCTGTCATCAAGCTCCCATCCGATTCACGCTAGAAAATTTAGCGCTCGCTCATGAGTGCCAAGACCGATAAGCAAAAGATTTGTAGGGGGGTTTTTTTTAAAAAAAAAAAAAAAAAGGCAAAATCCTGGGGTAAAAGTTGGTGGAGTGCTAAGTCGGCTATATTTCAATGAACGCCAATAAAGAAACGGCTATTTCAAGCGCCCATATTCGCGCTTAAACAAAAGTCATTTTTCACCAACAAATGGTTGCATATATGTACCAATGCTATTTACTAAAGTTGATACCATGAACCATTTATTCAGTGTCGATGGAACGACCATATTTGCAGATGGCCAAGTAATTCTTGTGAGACCAAATCTTTTGCAAACTTTGTAGCATTCTGGCAAACACAAATGGTCTACACAACTAACAGAAAAAAAATTTTGGCTTATTGAAAAACTGCCCTGGGTTGTTTTAGTTTGGTGACTGGTATGTATTACAACCTGTTGAGAGCTGGCAATGTTGTGATGGAATCTATGAAGAATTTAATTGCAAAAGGTTCACCATAAAGAGAATTGTTTGTTCACAAATTCCAAGGCACTTCTGATGAGTTGTGTTCATGTCTTTTAGTATGCTGTGGTTTTTTCTCAAACAAATTGAGGCCTGGCAGAGTTCGATTCAAAAAACGAGTGAGTTGATGTCTGAATCACATACATACTTACAACGCGTCACCAAATCCAGTGAGCATCACGGCTTTCAATCTCTTCCTAGCACGCACATGGCCCTCCATCTTTTTTAAAAAAAAAGAAAAAATAAATGCTGGTTTTTTTGTTACTACTCGTTTTCAGACACGCTTCATTATCTCTATTTCATTGACTGTTGATATATTTTAGGCAGACTTATATCTGGTCGGATGGTTTTCATGTCTGCCATTTGAAAATTCAGCTACGGTTTGCAAACAACACTAAAAATCAAAAAATAACCCCCAGTGCTTGTTCTTGATGTTTTTATTTGAAGACATGAAATTATTGGTATTCTTACTTCTTCCCTACTTGGAGGCCTCTCGTATTGATTTTGTGCGCCACGATTTCTTCATGAAGCTTGAAAAAGGGGCCTGTAGGGCATCTTGAATACCGCAACTACAAAAGCGTCAAAGTATAGACAATTGTATAAATGGTTTTTTTTTCTAGTAAGCTTCGCAATTTTTACATAATTTTCAAAGGCGTAACAAGTTTGACTTGTTAGAGTTGCAATAAGAACCTACTTAGCAGCTCACGTAGATATCATTGAATTTATCTCAAAACTCACAGTTGGAGTTTGTACTAACTCTGGTTTTGTATTTTTTTTTTCAAGCACTCGAGGCTAGTGCTTTGTAAAAGTCTTTCTGATAAAGGGGCCTAGTAACTGGACTTGAAACTCTCGCCAGATTAACACCCATCCGTTTTTTATTTCATCCCATTCATATTCTTGACTGCTGTGCTTGCTCCCTCGATTTTGTCCAGCCTTGCTGACAACTTGCCAACACCTTGTTGATTTGTGTAATTGGCTCTAATTCCAACTTGGTCTTGTTGAAACTTGGCATCGGGCACGGCTGGAACTCCAAGCCAAGCAAACGCAACTTGAGAGCCAAGTCTCAAGTCCCAATGTCTAAGTCACGTGACTCTGTCACCTGACTTGGATCATGGATCAGCCTCGCGATAAAAGTCCACAAAGTGAGCAGGTTTCTCAACTCTGTGCCTTTCCAACTTTGCCCGGTTGTGCAAAGGACTTGTGCCGGGTCTCAATCGGATGCGCCGGAATTTCGCCCTTAGTAATGAAGGACTAAATTCAACGTGGGTTCTTTCATTGTACTTAGAGCTAAGGCTTCTAAGCTAAGCCTTGTCACCTTGTTTGGGTGGGTTGGTCTATTTTGATGAAGGCGCAGTTTTCTCGCGTGTGGATCTTTACAGCGCACGCTTCAAACCCAGTCAACCCTCACTCTGAGCTCTACTTTCAGGTTATAAAACACACCATTTGCTGCCGTTTCCCTTCTGTTTATACACGCGTCCAAGTCGTTCAAAGCCGTGGTGAATCAGGGTCAAGCGCAGTCCCAACTAGGTCCAAGGGAAAGGGTTGGTTGTTTTTTTTTTTTCTGCGCCCAGCGATCTTAGCAGGAATAAACCAAGGCCTTTTCCATTATTCAGCCTTCTCCTTGCTATAAATACTTTCGAATCGCCGTGCCGGACTGTTTGCGCTTCCATCACAGACGCCATTCTTTTTTTCTTCTGATTGTGCAAGTTGTCCTGATGAGTTTGTGGAGCAGCTTCAAGTCGAAATCGGGCAGGTTCTTGACCGTCAAGGGTGAGTTTTTTGTTATATATCGTGAACAACACACGAAAGAGCGAAGCTAATACGACATGGTTATTTTTTTTTTTTTACACAGCGGCCCGACTGGTGATTGGAACACTTTTAGTGGCAAGCGTGACGACGACGCTCCTGTTTTACTACAGGTATACGTACTTGCCATACATCCAGAACCCCTTTGACGAGTTTGTAAACTCGCACAAGTTTGAGGAAATCGGCCCTTTTTACAATGCAATCGTGGTCAAGGACCGCAAGGGCCACATTCGCGCCGTGCCCAGAAACGAGACAGTTCGACCTTTGGACAGTCGCACTCCATACTCGTGGCTCCTGCCCAACCACCCAAACGAGGAGCTCAAGCAGTACGCTTTGGCTCAGCCAGGCCATGGGCCCAAACCACCACCAGAGGGGGCAGAACACATTTTCTTCTTGCTCAAGACCGGTCAGAGTGTGATTTGGGAGCGATTACCAATTCATTTTATTACGACAGTGACGAGGATGCCCGTTTACAAGATTTACTCTGACGCGGCCATGCGATTAGGCAATGTGGAGATTGTCGACAGTTTACAAAACATTACAAACGACTTTTTAAAGCACGGCGAGCTGCAGCCTTACCAGGTGCAAAAGTACCTGAGAATGGCCAACTCGAACATGTATGTCAAGGAGGAGGCCAAGATGAAGAATGGGTGGCTGTTGGACAGATTTAAAAACGTGTGGATGCTGTTTGACGCCTGGTTGAGCGATGACGCCAAGCGGTGGTACGTCTTTTTCGACGACGATACGAGCATCATGGTAGACGGTCTTGTCGCTTGGCTAAACAGACTCGACCACACCACGCCCTTGTACCTGGGAAGCCCTGCGTCCTATGAAGGAATCGAGTTTGGTCACGGAGGCAGTGGTGTTGCCGTTTCGCACGGTGCCATGAAAGCTCTCTTTGGCGGGCGCTCAGTAGAGGAAAACCGTGAAATGCTGCTGCGCTTGACTAAAGACTTGCTCAAGGAAGAGTGTGGCGACTACATGGTTGCCGTCATGCTCAAGCGCAAGATCCAGCTCGAGCTTGCCCCTTACACGGTGGACCGCCCATGGGCCAAGGACAAGTTCCAAGGTGAGACTTTTTACCACTCGCTCGTGTCACAAGAGAATTTCTGCAGCGAGGTCATTAGTTTCCACCACCACGGCGCACAAGAGATTAGTCTGTTGTGGGAGCTTGAAAACTTTTTATCGCCCAACCCCGTTCTCTACCGCGACGTGTACCAGCACCTGGTCCACCCGTTCCTGGCCCAATCGCTTGCCGCGTGGGACAACCGTGCACGTGAGTTTGAGTACTCCGCGTCACTGAACTCACCGACCAAGAGCGCGACGGCGCCCTGGGGGTCCGTGGACCAGTGCCGGCGCAAGTGCGAGTCCAAGCCCGAGTGCGTGCAGTACCGGTACGACCCTTACAAGCGGTACTGCGGGCTCAGCACTGTCCTGAGTCTGGGCAAACCTGTCGTCACTTATCCGCCTGAAAAGCAAACGGCTTTTTGGCTCTATACGCAGGGCGAGTCCCAACTGCATCGGCAAATGCCAGAGCAGGAAATCGTGTCTGGGTGGCTGCTGGACCGTGTAGACAAGTTGATTCTGCAACAAAACGGTATGGGCACTTGCAGCAACTCGAGTCTGGTGACGGACGAGGACAAGCCACCAAGGGGCAAGATTGAGGAGCCCGTGGGCTGGTGGTGGGACCGAGTCGAGGAGATGTAACTACTTACATGGAATTTAGGATTTATGTTGTAGCTTTTTGTTTAGAATTGAATATCATGATGCATTTACTATAACACGCGAAAATGCGAGTAATCAATTGAATGGTTTTTCACTACAAGAACGTGTTGGCTCTATTCTACCCATTATCATCATCGAGTCTTGACTCTTGATTCTTGTTGTGAGCGCTAATTTCCAAGAACAGATCTTGATCTGATCTGAAAATACTATAGATTTGACTTATTAGTTTTCCTTACCCTAGTTCCCAATCAGGCTTTCTGCATGACGTCACTGATACTTTCAAAAACCCCCAATCAGAGAAATAGCACATGTCACATGATTTAAGCACACCCCAAAACAGCTTTGTGGGTTGGGGTGCCAAGTGGGACAACGGTTGTGAGGCTTGTGCCAAAGTTTGGTGTTTGATTGGGAGATTTAGATTTGATCCGATGGAGATCGCATCGTGACCAGATTAAAGTCTGAGGCAGCAGCAGCACAGCAGAGAACAACCTTGGAACGGAGATGGAGTTGACTATGGGAGCAGAGTGTTGCTTCAGAGCGCACACGTAGATGATAATCACTGGGTTGGACTTGCGGCCGTAGTATTGACAAGTTACTTGGGAGCTTTAGTAGGGCCCGTCAAGTGGGTCTGGAAGCTGAAGAGCTGAATCTCGAAGCATGAATGGAACAGAACCGACGATTTGGCGGCAACCAGGGACCCTGCGTGCCTTGGACTGGCTTGGGCCGGACTGTTAATGCCTTGTTCAATGCCGTGGGCCAACGTTTCCCAGGCACTGTCCAGGCACTGTCCAGGCACTGTTGTTTGGTGTTTCAGTTGTTTTGGTCTGGTCAGGGTTCTTGCAACGACCCGGACCAAATCAACTGGACCAATGGACCTGACCATGGACCGATTCCAGCAACTAGCACTGACATAACCAATATACTCCAATATTTCGATATCCTTGAATAAACTCGAACACTGCCTTGGAGTTGGACCAACCACCCGCAATTTCGCTCGTCCCAAACCGCGCATTTTGCCAAATTCCCAGTTTCACGCCCAGAACAAGCACAACCAAACGTTATTTTCCCTTCTCTTTCTCTCTTCTTCTCTTTTAAAATTATACGCATTTCCCTTCTTTTCTACTCTTCTTCCCTCTTGTTCTGCTTGTTCGTTCTTGCTGCTCGACTCTCTTTTGCCAGCTACGCTCTCTGTTTGCTTCTTCGCTCGTTCGTGGCCCTCCGTTTCTTAGTCTTCTTGGGATCGGGTGCCGACTTGTTTCATCTCCCGCTCAGCCATTTCTCTCCAACAACCGTCTCTATCCTCCGGCATGATATCTGCCATTTCACCGTCGTCCGGCCGGTACTCGCCGCGTGGGCCGCTTGTCCAGTCGCCAGCCTCTGCAACCGAGCTCAGAGACTCGCCGTCGTCGTCTCCCTCAGCCCCCACTTTTCAAAAGCCTACAACATCACCAACACAAGCAACAACAGCATCACTGAAAAGACCAGCATCGTCTCATGGCTTGGACTCACCTGTGCGCCCGGTATCGAGCCCATTGGCGCACGTCGCGTCGTCGTCAGATCAAGACGCGGTTGGCGTCAACAACAATAACAATAACAACAATGACAGTACAAGGAACCCTTTGATCTGCGCCAACCAGCCACCCCACCCACAAACGGACCCTAGCGACTCCAAAACGGATCAGCTGCCTACGACAACGACGCCTGCTGCTGCTGCTGCTGCTGCTGCTGCTGCTGCTGCTAGCAAAACACAGTCCTTGTCGCCGTCGTCACCGGGTTTGTCTGCCAAGAAGCACGACAATTCCGCGCTACAACAGGCTTTGGAACAAGGTTCGGCTGCCTCGCCCACCACCCGATCTCCACCACCACCACCACCGCAGCAGCCACTCCGCACACTCACCACCTCTAAAGACGCTCTCCAAAACTCTCTCGACGTGGACGAACTGCCGCTGCCCCATCCCTCCGCTCTCCACTCTGCCGGTGATGGGCTGCGCATCTTGATAACGCCCGCTGGCCCTGAAACGTCCGCGGTGGACAACCACGCCGAATTCCCAAATTCCACGCCCAAGCCTGATAGGAACGATCAAAAACAACAACAACACCAACCGCAGCTGCTCCAGGCACTGCAAGTCTCCGAGCCGACCCGGCCGCCTACCCTTGCATCTCGGCTCGTCCCCACGGTCTCCCTCTTGTACGCCGACACGGCTCCCGTCGACAGCGACAGCACGTGGCGCGTAGAGGTCGAGGCCTATTTAAAGAAACGGGCCCCGAGCCTGCTCAAGGACGTGAAAAGGGCCGACCCGCTGGCTCCAGTGCTCAAGCACGGGCTCAGGTCGCACTGGAGCTACCAAGCACTGCAGGCCCAGCACGACGCTCGCATTTGCAAAATCCGCAGCGAGGCGCGCAAACGGCCGTCGCTCGATGATTTGGCTGCTGCTACTGGTCCTACTACTACAGACCACGAGGAAGCGCTCGAGACCGACATTGAGGAAGAGGACGACGATTCCGACGTTGCCGTGGCCGGCCATGTCCCAGTCTCGTCGCTCTCTAGAAGCAAAAGACCCTCGAAACAGGCATCCAACCCCGCGTTGCGGTCTCCACGCAAAAAGTCGTACTCACAACGCGACATGAAACCCTATGCACGCACATCCCCGCGCGCCTCGTTCTCGCACGGTGCCGTTGACGGGTCCAGCCACCACCACCACCACCACCGGCCAAGAACCAACTCGCACTCGTCGCGGCTGCTGCAGCCCGTCATGACAATCAGCCCCGCCGAGCAGACATTCACTGTCAAGCCCGTGCCCATGGCCACCGCCGCCGTGCCAGTGCCCCTGCCGACAGCGCACAGCGGGTACAGACCACTGTCACCCCCGTCGTCGCCCTCAAACCGGCCGGCCCTGCCGCCCACCTTTGAATCTGTGGCGTCACAACCCGCACAGCCCGCCACCACTACTACTACCACATCTAGCAGCAGCGGCAGCTCGATCAAGCGCCGGTGCATCAGCTGCAACAGCGACCAGTCCCCCTGCTGGCGGCCCTCGTGGTCCGCCGCCGCCGGCCAGCTCTGCAACTCGTGCGGCCTCCGCTACAAAAAGACCAACGCGCGCTGCGTCGAGACTGGGTGTGGCAGAATCCCGGCAAAAGGGGAGTGGGTCACAATGAAGAACGCGGCAGCGGCAGCGGCGGCGGCTTCAGAGGCGAATGCGGGAAAGATGGCGTACAAGTGTTTGTACTGCAACGGGCGTGTTGAAGTCGGTGCATAATGCGTTGCACTCCTATTGTCACTCCTATTGACTTCTTCTTTTTTTTATTTATTAATTCTTTTTATTCGTTTCTTGTGACGAACTCCATCAACACTACTGTTCTTTGCCTATTTTCCATTCTACTCGTCAGTTGTTTCTTCTTTTCTCTTACTTTTCCTTGACATTTTTCCATTTCTTATTTATTTATTATCAGTTTCCGTTTAATTATTATCATTTTGAAATCATTAAAACCATCAGTTAAGTCTGTAAGCAGTTTGCGTACATGGTATTACATAGGTATTCGAGAGAAACGCGAAACAGGTTTAGTCCCAAATCCCAATTTTCAAAAGTTCGCGTTTTTCTGCAACCCACAGTTTCAAACAACCAACAAGTTTCAACGTTCATTGGACTTGGTACAATCCCTGGAGCCCTCCACCACCCAATGTCAGAACACACGCTCGAGCTCAAGACAGACTTTGCGCTGCTCAAAAAGTCCTCGCGCAAGCTCACCGACGCGCTGCTTGCGCAGCGGTTCGGCGTCCCCCGCATCCACACCGCCTCCTCCGGCGGCCGCGACCCGTTCCCCGGCCCCGTCGACTCTACAACCACAGCTACAGCGGCAGAGCCGGCGCCGGAGACGGCCAAGCACACGGTGCTGACCGCCCAGGAGCTGGAGCTGCTGGAGCTGCAACAGGAAATCGAGGAGCTCAACATGGCCATGATGACGCTCAACGTGATCCGCAAGGTCGAGAACGAGACCGCGGGCACCGAGGTTGAGACTAATGGTGGGAGCGAGTCAGGGGCGGCGAAGAAACTGACGAGGTATACGAATGACCTGAGCGAGGTCAATGCCAAGGAAGAGGAGCTCTTGAAGGAGGAACTGAGGGACAGGATACGGATTTTGTCGCACCGCAATAAGCTCAAACAGCTCACCGTCGACAAGTAAGCACAGCCCGGTCTTTATTGAGGAATGTTTTTGGGATATTGCTAACACGAGGATCTAGTCTGCTCTCGACTGTGCCGATAAAGGAGGCCGTCTACGGCGCCTCCACCTCCCGCGAATCGTAAGTTCTCAACAACCATCACCAAACACTCCCATGCTAACCACTGTCTTTATTTATAGTGCACTGTTACTACTCCTCTCTACCCGCGACGCACTCGAGTCCGACCTCCTCACGCTCACGACCCACCTCACGACCCTCCGCCGCCGCCACGCCGACATCAAAACCTCCGCCCTCCGCGCCCACGCCTCCAACCAAATGGCGCTCGAAAGTCTCAAAGCCGTTGTGGACTCGCAAAGGGCTAAAGTCGCGTCGGGGGTCAATGTGAATGGGACGGCGAGACAGAAACTGGAGGCGCAGCTGGAGGAGCTGCAGATGGCGAGGAAAAAGACGGCGATTTTGGGGGATTTGATTCCGGTAAGTGTAATCACACACAAACACGGGCGTGTTACAGCTCTTTTTTGCTGGCAGCGGCGTGGACCTTGATATTTTAGAATGATGTGCAGCGGGGGTTTGCTAACAATGATTTGTATTTATAGATGCTGATTACGGGCAGCGGGATCGACTGGGCAAGCGACCCCAAGCTGGTCGAGATCATGACCCAGTGCGGGTCCATTGGCCTCGACCTCAACGAGAAGGAGGACCTCGAGGACATTTTGTTTTCGTAAAGAAAGAGCTGGGCGAGTGGACCTCAGGCCAAGTTGGCATACACGCCACGAGGAATTGGCCGAGTTTCACATTTCTCTTGGACTCGATTGAGTTAATTCTCTCATATCGCCCCGGAAGCTCATCATGGTCTGCAGTACTCATGGTTTGAAGTACCTTTGCATGTTATGCCAAGCGTCGTATTTATCTAATAATAATGACTTTATTTATTTTCTGATGCCATAAGGTCTGGCTAGACTACTAGCAGAGTGCAGCCTGTATTGCTCAAGTGCTAGTAAAATATGCCGAGACTGTACCTAGCTGATATCAAGACGTGATTTTATACTCACTGAGTACCTATCTCTGGTCCTACCATCTCGCCCACTGCTTCACGTTAACATCTGTTTGCCAGGGTCTTAACTGATTTCGACATTTTGGCTGGCCAAGCACAGCCGCACCACCGTTTTCCCAGACTTACCAAACATTGATTACATAATCTTTACAATTAGGGCTGCGCTAGTTAGGGCTTTGTCTTACTTTCCCAAATAGGCAAACAACCGTCTCTCAACAATTTTTTTCACCCACACACCTCAACTCACTGGAATTTTGTTTGGCCCTCTTTTTTTTTTCCCTCTGTTACTACCCTGTTCGCTCACATCCACCGACAGACCACATCACAACCTATACAACCATGGCCGGAACTAAGAAGCAGAGAAGCGCCATCTCGGACGTCGTCACCCGTGAATACACCATTCACTTGCACAAGCGTGTATGTTTTTTTGAGTCGATAATTTTGTTTTTGCGTTGCAACACCTGGAAGGAACGAGAAGCGCAGGAGTTAAAAAGAGAGGGGAGTGTTTCAGGATATGGAAAGACGGACGAGAGAGTACTGCATGGATGTGTTCAGTACTGGGAATGGTCATGTCTGTAGAGATGCGGCATGCCTGTTTTTTAGCCTGGACTCTTGTGGGATGCTCATTGTAATACTTCTCGACTTGGTTCCCATCGACGGTGTTGCCAGGGTGCTTTGATTTACAAAAATAGTTTACTAACTTGCTTAGGTCTTCGGTGTCCAGTTCAAGAAGAGAGCCCCCAAGGCTGTCAAGGCTGTCAAGGACTTTGCTCGCCAGCAGCTCGGTACCACTGATGTCCGTCTCGACCCCCTCCTCAACAAGGAGCTCTGGAAGCGCGGTATCAAGGGCACCCCCACCCGCTTGAGAGTCCGCATCTCCCGTAAGAGAAACGACGAGGAGGGCGCCAAGGAGAAGCTCTTCTCCTACGTCCAGGCTGTCGACATTGCCTCCCCCAAGGGCCTCCAGACCACCGTCATTGAGTCTGAGGAGTAAACAATCCATTTTTTTCTGTCCCCTTTAAAAAAAGTTTTAGAAAAAATGACAAAATTGTATTTGGTTAATAGGAAATGTTAATGATTTGCTTTGTGTATGAATTGGAGTCAAGCTGCAAAGGCAGGCGTAGTTTGGTTCACTAGACGCGCTAGCCATGACTGTGTAGAACGCTATTAGCACGCAAGGGTACTTTGTAACTTATCCCCACGCACTGGCGTCGTCTACTAAAGTTGTACAGCGCCTTAATTCTT
The DNA here is from genome assembly GCA_030566025.1 of Geotrichum cucujoidarum. Lineage (NCBI taxonomy): Eukaryota > Fungi > Ascomycota > Dipodascomycetes > Dipodascales > Dipodascaceae > Geotrichum > Geotrichum cucujoidarum. Next base: position 43,799 of record JAJMHN010000122.1, read on the forward strand.
ACGAACTTGTAACGGGGCATGAGTGTGTAACGAAATAGGTCAAACCGCCGCAAAGTCGCTACGCAAGTTGAAGAAGCGCGGCGACACCAAACAGCTTCTGCCTTGTCACTGTTGTCAGCCACGAAACATTCCTTTCGAGTCTCCGTTTGCTGCCACGACTTGCTCGCTTGGGTTCCCTAAGTATAGAACCTGCCATGCGTCAGAAAAATAAAGCGTAACAAACAACCCACCCACCCTGATGGATCATTACCGATGTACCAACGCCGAAGTCAGCAACAACCAGTGGAATGGAAAACGCAAAGATGGTAGTTGATTAACTTGTCGGTATGGCGCAGTCGCCTGACGCCTGCAAAAAGGCGCTTGGCCAAGGATTATGCATTGATTTTGTCGTCACAAAAATCCAACGACTGTAGAAAACGCTGCTGGCTCACAAACAAGTAAAGTACATGGATCAATCAACCTGCAATCAAATCCCCCATTGTCTCACTTTGAAAAGTCTGTTATTGGGCCTACAATATTGCCATGCTTTTTTTTTAAAAAAAAACTGGATTGATATAGACGGGAGTTTGCAACTAGGAAAAGGGGGAATCTCATTCATTGTCGTAATAATCGATGAACGGTATTCAAGGCTCAAGTTCGAGATTTACGAGATGCTACGGACAGCTTCCAGAAACAACAGGGCCCTGACTATTGTTTGGCAACCCGCTTTTGTCAATGGCTGAAAACTGCATTCAGTCGCAGGGTGTGCGTATAATGATAGCCAGTGCAAGAAAAAATTGAAACCATCTGGGCTTGCGCAACTTGGTGACGCTTTAGGCGGACATATGGAGCATGCAAAGGTATATACAAATATAGACCTCGAGTATACCATGATTATGGTTATATTAATGGGACTGGTTTGATTGTGAAAACGGAGAGCGCCAGGAACTTAACTTGTTGAAGGACGGTTCTTACAAAGCTGGTTCGAGCTTGGTGCGGACAATTGATGCAGCTTTACGATGGTGAGAGGGTGATGAAACATTGGAAAAAAAAAACCGCTGCTTAAGAAGTTGGGGAACAAGATTGATTGATCTAAAATTTCTGGCTAAATATTGATATTATTCACTGTTGATTCAGTGTTGAATGAAGTCTCTCTGGACAAACCTCCTTACTTCCTTGGGGGGAAGGGGGTTCTTGCCTATTCCTGCCAAATCGTGGAGTTAAGCCAAGATATATTGATTGATTGATGATATTGAAAAAAACGGCGCGCAAGTTGAATTGATCACCCTTGCAACTGCCGCCGCAAACAGGGCCTTTTGTGTGCTGATGTCGCGCCCGACGCCATGCCATGCGATGCCGACGGTCTCCATTAAAATTTAGACAACCAAGGCATGTACGTTAATACCTTATATGCACCGACGAGCGGTGGGCCAACCCTTCTGAGGCGTGCACTTATGGATTGTTTTCATTTGCACTGGACAGGGTACAAAGAGCCAACCTGAGCGTGTTGCAGAGACGAAATACGAAAGAATTTCTCAATAGATGGCTTTCAGGTACACACTGCAATACTTGTGACACTGGCCCAAAACTTTTGGCAATTACAATACTAAAACAACTTCGTTAATGAATTAATGCGTACATGAAATAAATAGAATAAAAAAAAATGCAAAATCGTCTAGAGACTCTAGTCTAAAGGTAACAATGAATGGAGGTCATGCTCAAAACAACGTTCGAGGTCTAATAATAAAAAATAAACGGGACTTGGACTCAGTAGTCCAAAATTTCCCTGTGGCGGATCCAAAACCAGTACACTCCGCCCAGGCCAATGATGACAAAGGACACTAGAGGAATGCAGTAGAATGGGAGCTCGCCTTCGCCAATGACGCCGGGAGGGGGAGGAACGAGGGCAGCGAAAATGACATAGAGGTTGATGCCCAAGTAGGCCAAGCTCATAATCAAGGGCGAGGTAAAAGGTTTCAAAGGCCAGTCTTCCTTTTCTCTGTTGAACTGCAAGTAGAGCAGGCCACCGGTGACGGCGACAGAGGTAATGGCACCGGGGTAGGAAGAAAGGTCGACAACAAAGTTGTAAATCTGGCCGGGAGGAGGAATCACAAGCGTGGCGGCAGAAATGAGCCAGTGGAGAAAGAGCCCTGCAAAGGGTGAGTTGAATGGTTTCGAAGAGGCGAAAAACTTGGAAAAGGGCAGCAGGTTGTGCTTTGCCAGCTCCAGGTTCATGTAGCCGTAGGCGTACGAGACTACCAGGACGTTGCCCAAGTTGGAAATGGCAACGACGATAGGAAGAAGCCGGGCGGCGGCAGAGTCGCCAAAAACAATGCGAAAGAAATGGCCAGCCACGATTGTGCCTGAGTGTGCAATCAAGTCCTTGGGAATGACAATAAAGTAGGCAATGTTGCAGAGGGAGTAGAGAAGAGTGGCAAGGCCAATGGCAAGAGGTCCGGCAATGCGCACAGTGCGCTCTGGGTTCTTGATTTGGCCCATGACAAAGTTGGCATTCTCCCATCCGCGATAAGAGTAAAAGACTCGTAACAAAGCCACTGCGTAGGCGTAAAAGCTGCCACCACCAAAACCGTCATTGGCAAAAATGTTGTCGAAGTTGTGGGGTCTGTCGGGGACCTCGAGGATACCTACTAGGGCAGCGAGTCCAGAAAAGGTCACGCCCAGCAAGACAATGACCTTGAAAATGCCCAGAACGTTGAATAGTTTCTTGCCCACAGAAGGGAATATGCCGTGCAGCAAAATGCAAAAAGTCAAGCAGGCCAGGGCGGTCGATCGCGTTTGCCATGCCGTGGGCTCCTCAATGCCGTATGCAAACAAGACGTAGGTGCCAAAGGCAAAACAGTTTCCTGAAGAGACTCCCAGCACCACCGTCACGACGGTAAAGATGGCGAGCGCTAGTCGTTTTGGGTGTCGGTAAACGCGCTCCAAGTAGTTCTTATCGCCACCAGATTTTGGGATTTTGAGGCCAAACTCGAGATAAACATTAAGTCCCGTATATGCGGCGAGGCCGCCAATGAGCCACAGCGCGATAGACCCAGCCACAGACCCCGTTAGTGCGTAGACACTGGCGGGCACGGAGAAGATGCCGGTGCCAATCATCTTGTTGAGCATGAGCAGGCTGGCAGAGAACACGCCGAGCTTGTCCTTGTCGTGGTCGTAAACGGAGCCGATCTGGGCCTCGAGGCTCTCCAAGGACGAGTACGAGTCCTGGCGCTTCTTGTCGGCGTCTGCGCTGTAGCTGGACAGCAGCGCCGTTGTCTCTCTGATTTTAGCAGCGCCCTTGTCCATGATGTGAATGAATATGAATGAATGAATAAATAAGTTTAAAGAAGAAGCAGAAAAACTGGCCGGAGCAGACTTTTTAAATATAAAAAAGGCTTCCAAACACCGGGCCATGCCGCAGAGAACACGCGGGCGGCGGTTCATTAACAAATTAACACGGCTTGCACTGGCAATAGTGGTTTCATTGCAAATCGCGCCCGTTCGATTGCAAATTTCTGCGCTGGACTTGTGACCCGGGTTGCGAGGCAGGAAAACGAGCCTGATTTCAGTGAAGGTTCTCGGTTATCAGCGCCGATTATGCAAAAGTTCACCATTTCACGTGATGAACAGAACACTGAGCTGGGAGGAACACGTGCACGGAAATGTCAGCCGCACTATTAGATGACCAAACATGAATGACAAATGATGACAAAATATTATGTAAGATATCTAGTAGAGCTTAGGCAGCAATATTACATAACTTGATATGTGTCTCTGACTCAGTGCTTACTTGCAATTTTACTCCCAATTGGGCAACCGCGTTTTTGGCCCAAACGGCTTTGAAAAAAAATGATCGGCGACTTGAATTGGTTCAGCACGGCCCCACTTTTTTCCGTCTCGTTTGAACAGTTGCACTCTATATTTTATTTAGTTACGCGCGTGCGTATTCTGGGTCCTTTGAGTATGGATCCCCAGGCGCATCAATGGGTCGCGATTGTCGGAGGAAAGGCAGCGCAGTTGAACGGCCAACTGTTTGGGGAATGAGAACGGTGCGAATAAGTGCTAACAGAACGGGGTGCCTCAAACGTTGGAAGAGCCGTTGATAGTCGGTAGTACGCCATCTAGGCAGAATGGGAAGCAAGCCAAGTCCACCGGCTTCAGCAACTCACAACTCACGGCCAGCAACCCACGGCCAGTAAGAAACAACTGCCGCCGTCATGTCAACTCCAAGCGAGCACCCCTTGGTCTTTGATAGCTCTGCTCAGTGCTCACTAACTACCAGCTATTAGTGTTTTGCCTGGAATTAAGATAGCCCACAAGTATGGATCCAAATAATCGTTCATCCATCGTGATGAGCTGAGTGACCCACTCTTTGACCACCCTTTGAGCGTCCATGCAATCAGCGCACGCCCATCGCTGTGAGGCAGGGCCGTTACCTGCAACCAGCGCTCAGCACCCAATAAACGCCATGTAGGCTCCAATAAGTTGTAAAGCCAACGAGAGTGAATGGATTGTAGAAGTGGTAGAGAATTTCCAGGCGGCCTTGAGGACCCTCCGTCAATGACTAGCACTACTAGCACCGAAAGTGCAATTTCAACCTTGCAGCTCCAATGGGGCCTCCGGTGTATCAGAAGACGCGTTAAAAGTGGGCTCGGGATTTTGCTTCGAATGCGGTCCACATGTCCAGCAGACTGCCTAAAATCTTATAATTGATCTCATTGCTACGCTCTTTCCGTGACAAACAACTCATCGCAGTCCCATTCCCATTGTTCAAAGCTCATGACAAGCCCAAAAGTTTACCTTTTAATTTGCATGTAGCGTAGAAAATAGTCACAAGTGCTACTGGAGTGCAAACGCTAATTTTTTTTCTTCAATGGAAAATATCAGAAGCAGGAAAACCATGTGCAAGTGTTACAGATTGAAACCTGGGGCCCGCCTTGCTCCAGATAGATTTGTGCTATTGATGAAAAGCAAAAAACTTTCAAGTGCCCACTTTGCCATAAGCTCGGGTCTTCTTGAATACGAGCCGCCAATGGGTTCCGGTTGTTCTTGTTCCTTATTACCACTCAACGCAGGACGTCAAGGGGATAAGCCTCGAATTGAAACATTTTTCAAGTCATTGACTGCGCATATTTCGTCAGATGCCTGCTCTACGCTGAGCCAAGGGCTTTATTTAATTGTAATAACTCCTGCTTGTAAAGTCTAAACCAATCGATGCCCACGAATATGGCGTGCAGAAACGAAATGAAAAACGCACCAGATGAAAAAAAAAGCCAACTTGAGTACAGTTAACCAGTCACAAGAAACAACAACCCTTGAATGAGAAAATGGATCATTTATCAACAAAATATGGTTTTGGTGAATACACGCCTAAACTTAATCTATCCCATGGAAACCAAGGGCCAAGATGACGGATCAAGATGAATGAATACGCGGACAAGCGAGCGCGCCGTATCCAGCACAAACGCATGGAAGTTATTGAGTTTCTGGGTCTTCTAAACAAAAGGAGACACTAGTCCATCCATGATCAAAGCCCATGATCAACCGCTCTCAAAAGCTTCCTTCTCGTAAAAGGCCTGACAAAGTGTGTTTTGAGTTGTTCCTTTTTTGCTGAAATGGGAGGCTTCGGCGCAGATTTAAGGTTTAGAGTTTTTGTACATGAAAATGCTCGGTCAATTCCAACTCAGCGCTTGCTTTGTAGCCCACGGCCTGGCGTGTGGTCACGAGTTGAAAGAAAGAAGAAGGGGACAAACTTGGAAAGTTGGAACAAAGCGGTGCTGGCGGCGAGCTGTTGAGTTGTACGGTCATAACTGGTCAAGAAGCATCGTTTGTGGTGTTTATAGTTTGCCTCCCCAAGACATGACCTCGAGAAAGGAACCAAGCCGACGACGTGGACAGGGCTCAGCTGAACCTGTTCTGCCCAACGCGCCTTGCTGCTAATGCAGGAGAGAAAATGGTGCTGGAATGACGCCGGCAACGCCGGGCTTTGGGCTCAATCAAGATCAATCTCGCAACGAACGCAAAGTGGAAAGAATACCAACACGAATAGGAATAGAAGCCCGCGCGTGCATATGGCTAAGGGGCGTTAACTAGGCGCTTTAGTGGGCAGCCTGGATCTGGCCCTGTTTCTTGTTCAGTCATCTGGCGCTCTCTCTGAATCCTGGGTGGACGACGTGCACCTGCGAGAGGATTGCTGACAAGAAGGTAAACAACCCTTCCAAAAACACCAAAACCCGTCCTCATTGTGCGTCATCGTCATGGTTTGTTGTCGCTTATTGTGCAAAAGTCGCTTCCTTGGCAAGCGGTTGTTACCTCATGTGCGCGCGCTTTGTATACTGCTGTTTAAGAAGTGAGACATGGCTCCGAATTAACTTTGGCTGAAAAGGCAAATTGAGGGGCCCAATGACTGTGCTGAGCCCATCGTACCCGCGCTCCGCGCCAACCTTGTTTGTGGTTTGCACATGGGGAGGGATGACCAGGAGCAGGAGCAGGAGCAGGAGCATTGGTTGATGCCAACTCAGCAGTTGTCTTGGGTTGGTGTTGACTTGTGATGTAATTACGTGCACTTTCATGTGTAAGAGAGAGCAAAATAACGACTTTCATGCCCACTCGCCCTGATCCGTCGACGGGCGAAATGCGCTGGTTCTGGGCAACTATCCAGCACCAGCAGCGTTCGCTCGCTGGCTCGTAATAATCCGGAGGTATGGCAGCCAGTACCGGCTTTTTCGCATGAACCGCCAGCAAAGTCGGCTTGCATGAGCTGGTGGACCCTCTCGCGTAGCGCTTTTCTTTTTTGCATTTCTCAGAGATATTTGCTGAATAATTTCAAAAATATCTTATTTTCTGCTTATTTTCTGCGCGCGCAAAGCTCATCTCGTGAAATGAAAAGCAAATCAAAAAACGCGGAAAAAAAAGAAAGTCGCAAACGTCCCCACCTATAACTCGCCAGAAAGACATCGTCCCTCGCGAGAAAAAGCAACGCCAGGACAAATCTTATATTGAGTTTATGGACTTTTTTTTTTTTTAAAAATTTCATGCTACTTCCTCCAGGTGCTGGAAAATGTATATAATGAACCGCTCGTCCAGCAATCTGTCTGGTTCCTGCACCGTTTGCTCTTTATTTCTCACACCTTGCCTCGCTCCTCCAGGACAATCCAGCACCCCCTCGCAACAATGACGTTCCCCAAGCTGCGACTCTTCAGAAAGAAGGGCCCCGAAATGATCACAGACTCCAACTACGACCAAATACTGCGGCAACAGGAACCACCGAGCCCGCAATCCTCCTTCCTGTCCAACATGGTTGCCGGACCCTACCAGGTCTTTGGCAAGCCGCTGGACGAGGTCCTGCAACTCGACGCCCAATTCGACTCCTCGTCCATCTACTCGTCGTCCTCCTCCTATGACCAGCTCTGCGCGCCAGAGTACCAAAAGTACGTGCCCGAGTTTCTTTTCAAGTGCCTGCGGTACATTACGGACTATGGGCTCAAGGAGGAAGGCCTCTACCGCATCAGCGGGTCCTTCCACGCCGTGCGCGAGCTGCGCGACGCCTTTGTTGTCAATGGTCCTGGCCACGACATTCCCCTGACCACCGATGTCCACGCCGTCACGTCGCTCGTCAAGAACTTTTTGCGCGAGCTCCCGCACCCCGTGCTCCCCGTGACACAGTGCCACACCTTTCTTGCATACGCGCCCGGCAGCATGCCCACCGAGCTCGACTTTGCCAATGGCAGCGCTTCCAACTACTCGGTCTTTACGGCCGCCGAGGAGGACCTCAACCCCCATGTTATCCCGACCCAGATTCTTCAGGAGATTCTGCAGTCACAGGCCCCCGCCAACTTTGCATTGGTGCAGACCCTCATGCGCCATTTCGCGGCCGTGCTGGCGCAGCAGAAGCACAACCGCATGTCGCTCTCCTCGCTGTCGGTTATTCTGTGCCCCTCGCTCAAGATTCACAAGTCGGTTTTCCACGCGCTGGTGCTCAAGCACGATCGCGTCTGGTTTGACCTCCACCCCCATGCCGTCATCAAGCATGAGTCGCCGCGAAGTACCAGAACCGCCAGCAGCTCCGCCAGCTCGAGCTCGGGATCGTCGTACCGCCACGACGACGAGACGGGCAGTTTTGTGACGGCCACGGCCTCGTCCACGGCGTCGCTGACCGACATGACCACCGTCTCGAGCATGGGAGGCGGCAGCGACGCCACCGCCGCCACGTCGTTCATGGACCCGGTCTCGTACGACCTTTTCACCTCCACGCCCGTATTTTACAAGGCCGAGCACCACCACCGCCGGTCCACCATGATCATGCCCCTGCCAACATCTGGCGCTGCTACCACCACTGCCGCCAAACATGAGGGCGATTTCTTTGATTGCAACTCGATTTCGTTTACAAACCCGCGCGAGTTTCAAAAGCCAGAGCCTCTCGTGCTGCTCTCCTCGCCAACAGAGAGCAGGTTCCGAACCGGAAGCGGGCCGGCCACCCCTCGCACGCTCTTCCAGCGCAAGTCCGTTGCAGACTTTTAAGTAAAAAAGCGCATCGTTGATTTAGCCTGGCTGTGTTTGCTTGGTTGCTCTAAGTTTCATGTTTATATTTTCCTTCATTCCTTTGCTGTTCCCTGTTTGTTTTTCTTTTCTTGTTCTCGCTCATGATTTTAACGACCCTCCGACCAAACACTAATCCATAATATATTATTTATTCAATTGACTTGCTCTTTACATTCCTAGTAAAATCATACACAGGCTTGTTTGTCTTTGGGTTTGTTTATTTCCGCATCATCGATGATGGGCTTCCGTCAAAAGTACGTAAGATGCCCAGAAGTCTAGGTCCTTGAAGGTTCAAAGGTGCAAAGTTTGTTGGACCGCCTTGAGCCTTGACTGTTTTGAAACTCTGTTGTTGCAATCTTATTTGAAACCTTGTTTTTGTATGCTCTTTTTCACAGCAAGCCTAGTAAACGAGCGAGCCCGTCTCTTTGGTGCGAGGAAAGGGTAATGTAGGCTAAGCCAGAAGAAGTTTCATTTCTGTAGGTACAGGTGAACTCAATCTTGCTGTCAGCCAGCGACGAAGTTGTTGCAACTTTGACGAGCAGCAACAGCGAGTTGTAGGCATAAGTGGTCGACATTGTCATTATGACTGCCAGTGCACTAGCCGGACAAATATATTTCATGTGTTTTTATTTCAATATAATGCGAATCATAACGCCCAGCCATGAACCTTCAAGCCCGAGTTACCACAAAACTGTTCAGTTGATCGATGGCCACTGGCCAGAGATCATCTTGGTTTTAACAAGTACGTGAGTTTAACAAGAGGCTCTTTACGGAGATGCAAGCCTTTGAAAGGGCTTGTGAGTAACGTGGGTGAAAGCTTAAATCTTGGTTTACCATCAATTGCTGGATCTACCATGATGATGAAAAAGCTTGGATGGGATTTGGTTGATTGGTCTTGTGGAATAGCAGTACACTTGGAAGCGCCCTTGACGGCCGTTACCGTTTGCTAGCGTACGCCAATTCCATTGATCATGATACCCTCGGGCCAATTAGCAGCTCGCCAAAGCATGAATCATTGAACGACAAGTGACGGATGATCTTCCAAGAGTCTTTTCAAATTACTTTGGAGCGGAAAATCGGTTTGAGCATTTGAAAATTGCCAAAGTCAAGAGTAGCGAATGCGGTAATGAGAAATGACGATGACCAGGCTAATCATTCAAGTGCCCCGAGCTCGAGTTGGCACAGCCGCTCATAGCAGTACGGTAGTACCCAGGTAACCAAGCAAGTCAGGGTGCTCGACAAGATTGATTGATCATGTTGGCGCGTACATTGGACTGTGCATTGAGGATGCTGTGGCCCTGCGGGCCATTTCGATTTCCCGCGGCTTGATTGATGGGCGAACCTTTTGGCCAAGCGAACCACAAGCAGGACGAAAAAAAAAAAAAAAAAAAAAAAAAAGCGCGTACTCAGGCACGCAGAGAGAGCGCACAGGGCCTTGCAGCGATCTCCTTTGCGCTGCTGAGCGCCAAACGCCGGTGATCAATCCATCACGTAGTCCATTGGGGGAGGCCCTTCAAGAGGGAGAAAAAGCCGGGGCTGATCGCCAAACGGGTTTGGACCCGGCGTTGAGCCTGAATCCTTACTTAGTTGAGGGCTGCTTGCCCCGAAACGGGTCAGCCAGTTCAACCAAACCAGTAAAAGTACTTGCTTAGTTGGAAATTATTATTTAAAGGGCCTGTTTAGGTGTGCAGACGTGTTGCCTTGTTGCCAGAAAAAGAACAAGATGGGCACGAAGAGAGGAACTCGGAGGAGGCCGCCGCTCAGCGCGTGCCTGGATTGAAAAAGGCCCTTGAAGAGGGACCGAGGGACTCACCCTCGAGTTGGTTGGCGACGAGTGGTGGGCGGGCGTCTTGACTGAGTGCCTTACTTGGACCGTGGCCACTGTCAATTGTCCAACGTCCAAGGCACTCGTGGTCCAGACTGGCTCTGTTGGTTGTCTTGTATTCGCTGTTTGAGTCGTTGAATCAATCATTGAGCTGGTCAAAAGCGATGACAATTCCGCGGCATTGCTATTGGCGGGATTCGCCGCGCTGTGCGTGCAGCAACGCCGATGACGATGATTTGTGTGTCTTCTACTGGTTACTCCGTGGTGGACCCCCGAATTGAAGCCCATAGAAAAACGCGTTTTTCGCCAGTCTGGACCTGGTGAGCTGGGTTGAATGGATGGAGAGGAAATGAGGCTTGCCTGGAGTTGGTGTTGGCAATGACAGTTGATCCAACTTGGACGAGCTCAATGGCCTCGGTGTCTGTTGCACAGTGGGCGAGTCCATCTCCAGAACACGCTCTTGACTCGAGTAACAACACTTCTTGACGGTGCTGATTATTTCCTTTCAGGTTCTTGACTAGAAAAAAAAAAAAAAAAATGGTGGAGCGCAGCGAGCGGCCGTGCCTGGAGCGAGGCTGATCCGATCGCACACATTTCGCAATAGTTTACACAAGCCAACGCGCACGCGACACTGAACGGGAATCGACTCTGGCAAGCTCGTTGATAACTGAGTTACTGGACGAACGCGAACGCCAACGTGAAGAATGCGAATGGGATCCAGTTTGGCGGGGGATGTTTGCTATTTAGGAATCGTTACTTAGGACGTATTGGACTTCTTTACAACAAAAAGCGCGTGCGCGGACGGCATGGCGGACCAAGAACTCAAGGCCGAACGACGCAAACAGGGCCGCACACCCACGCGTTTTGCGCCTAGGCCCATTATGTCCATTTGCCTCGCGCTCGCCCAACTGGTAGCCACTTAGCAGTCATTAGACAGCTACGTCTAGTTACTGTACAACTTGGGAACTTGACGGACAGACGACTGACTTGATAGAGGCCATTGACTTGTATTCAGTGCGGTATAATTCAACCCGTTTTTCAAAATCCAATGCTTCATTTTATTGATCAAACTTCGTACGTAGCCGAGGTCGCCGCTAATAGGCAACTAACAGCAGGCAGGTAATAGGTACGGCCGTACTCTTTGGCAGGTCGTTTATCGTGCCTGCCCATCAAAAAATCAATCACCGCGTACGCCACACACTGTTGTTGCTTTTTTTTGTTTTTTTTGTTTTTGGAGGCGCGAGCGGCGGGCCGCCCTGACAAGGATCCAAATCCGATGATGGGGCCAATCCATCAATCAATGCCATCGCCTGTCAAACGGTTTCGGACCAGGGGGTTCAAGATCGAGCGCCTGGCACATCAACAACGGGCCAACGGCTTCTCAACGGCCGAGCTCACGGGATCGCAGAGACCGCTGCCGGGGTACAAATTGGACTTGGGATTCAGCTTGGACTGGGCTCTTTTGCCAGTGAAGGTCACCGCAGCGCCCCCGGTCTGACTCTCGAGAAACAACTACCGCCAACCTCCTGCGCAAGCAGCGCGCCTGCTTCAGCCCAGATGCTGACCGAACTTCGAGCAGCGCGACAAACGCGAGCGCGCCCCTCCGGCGTTGTACGGCTGAATCACGACCCTCAAGCGCGCGCTTCAAGCTCCAAAAGCTCGCCTGCCCGCCCACCCCGCGTAGTAGCTGCCGTAGCCTTGTTTGTTTGAGAGAAGGTGCCGACCGCCCACAAGGACCTCGTTTGTAGTGCCTGTTTCTAAGTGTAGTCGAAAAGACTTTGTAACTCTGCCCTGTCTGTGGCGCTGAATACACGTCGCCGCTCGCGGAAGATGCATCGTACAAATAGTTTCAACGTCTCGGCCTCCATGGCTCACTCCGTCTCGAAACTAATGTCTTGTCCGGTAGCGGGTCTGCCAACGCCGACCTCAAATGCAATATAAACGTCCAGTACTCTGGCTAGCTCTGTTCCGCTCCACAATCGCCCCAATGGCTGGGTCCTGGTCTTGACTTCGTTCCGCCGGCTGCTTGATCGCGTTACGCTAACTGGAACCCGCTTGCCCGTGTGCTTTTCAAACGACCTCGGCCCATCCGCCGTCAAAAAAAAGCCGCTGGCCATTCGTGTTAACGGTGTGCGCATAGGCGGCGCCGTCGAGGACTCTGGTGAATGTACGTATTATAAAAATTTTTCTCGTGTTCTATGTCACGTTAAGTAAAGTGCGAAGGGAAGGACAGCCTTGCTGCAATGACACGGGCCTCATTTGGCGCTGCGTCAGAAGTGCTGATTTAAAAGCCGTGTCGAACGCGTTTATTTCGCGATAAAAAACATTAACATGAGGCTCGCGACACCAAACTTCGGGTCATGAAACTCCAATCTTGTACAAACGGGAAACTGCCTGCCTTTTTTCTGATTCACCGTAAACTCACCGTCCGATGCTAACAGGTTGACAAGCCTGTTTGTGCAAATGACATGGTTCGTGGTCGAGTTTGGCACTCTGAAGTAAGGCTACAATGGCTATGAACCGAGGAGTAGGAGCCGAGCCAGCCTGCACACCCTACCACCAATCCTGCGCCAAGTCCTTACAGCAAGGCTGAGTTTACTGGACTAGCTCTCCTTGGTAGTTATGTGTAGCCCTGCTCTCACTTCATGAGAGACACGAGTGATTTGCCGACAATGACTTCCTGGTGTTATACGAGGGCGTTGAGCTCAAAAGTTTGTTTTATCATCATGATAATTGTAATTTAATGTTATTCTAATGCGTACAGAAACTAAAGAAAACAGCAAGTCCTAAGGCCAAGGGCCAAGGGGTTGAAAAAAAGGGTTTTGTCCTTTTTACTGGTTGTTCTTGATATAATCCGCCAGTGCAGCGCTGTCAGTGGGAAGGTGTCTGTAATGCTCGTCGCGTGCGGCTTTCAGGGCGTTGGACAGCTCGTCACACGAAAACAAACCACGGACTCTAAATTCGTCGTGAATTGCTGCTCCGTTCGAGACATTGCCGGGGACAATCTGTGCCATGTCGGTCTTCGTAAGCTTCCGATCCACCTCCTTGTAATATAAAAAGGCTTCAAAGGTTCGTGTTTTGGCTTCCTCGTACTCAGGACGGTCCAGTTTGGGTAGACGTTGCAAGAGAAGTTCTTCCCAGTGGGCCAGGGATGGCCCAGAAGGACCACGAGGCTCATAGGGCGTATCTTTTGTGATAGGGTGAAGTGGCAGGTGTAAAGTATATTTGGGAAGAACGGCGTCTTGTAAGCGTTGAACATAGCTTTCGCTGTCCCGCAAAGTTTTAGGGGATAACAAAGCAGCGGTTGTACTTGCGGAGCTTGGTCCAGGAGCTGCAGACTGTTGTGAGACGTTTGGAGCTTCCATGGACTCCCCTCCTCCTGTAGTAAAGAGCTCTTCGGGGGCATTGGCTTGTGTTGTTGTGGGGTCCTCATTCAAGTAAAAAGTAAGGTTCATTTTCTCTTCTGCATTTGCCGTGGGATTTGCCGTGGGATTTGCATTGGGATTTGCAGAACCCTGGGCGGTGGACGAGGAGGACATGATGCCTCAAGGTCTCTTCACATGTTGCGTTTCTCCAATTTTTGGCAGTCCAAAAAGCATTTCCAGATTTGTAACAGTAGCCCAAGCTGTAGGTGAGCCCAAGATGCACTTTTCTGAGGAATCAACTGTAGACAGACTAGGAAAGAAGGTGTATTGACAAAGACTTCTACTGTTCAGAATTCTAGATATAGAAAGATACAGAAGAAGTGCTGGTAATATATTATATGAAGATGTTGTGAGAGAAAAAAGTGTAGCCTTACAATGCCCCCTCCAGAAATAAACAAGGGTTACTACCTAGAGCAACAGTTCCAGCACAGACATAAGTTTAACGCGGAATGCGATGTCATGGCCGTAAAGCATAAATTCATCAAAACTTGTTGTTGCTGGGTTCGAGTAGTTAGTCCAGAAAGTACGAAATATTCCATGTCTTGATGTTGGTGTAAGGGTGTAAGCCCTTTTCCTCGCCACGCCTCTCGCACTTAGCTCAATTCCGCACCTCCGACTTTGTATTCTTTCTATAACTATATTTATCTCGACTTTTCAACGATAGAAGTCTTTGCCTAATCCAATCCTTCTTTGCCTCCTTCAAGCCTCTATAAATAGAGTCATATCAGAATCCAGCTCTTTTAGGTGTATTTCGAGTGACCCGGCTTCGCCTTCTGTTACAAGTCGAGACAAATATAGACTCGAAGTACACCTCCCGCACGAACAGTTACCGCGATCTTCGCTTTTTCAATTTCACTTCGCAAGCACTGGTAGAATGTTTGACCCCACTCCGCACCCTACCCGAGCTGAACGCTCCCTCAACAGCAAGGCTATCGCACGCGCCGCTGGACTCATTGCTCGGGACTACCGCACATCACTCGGCAAGAACCCCAAGCAAGCTTAAACTGACGCCACGATCGAAGCTCCTATTGCAGCCTTGAGCGACGATAAATGGCGCAAGCAGGTTCTTAACTCGTTCAGGACTTATGAGACCCCCCACCTACAGAATCTCGCAGACAGCGGACAAGGCAACCTTTTCAGCCCTCACGCAACGGAACTTTTGATCACTACAGAGGACAAGATTTCTCGGCCTTTCATTCGCCACACTCTTTCAGCCCATCACAGCGCAGGAAGTCCGCCCAAGGTTGCACGAAGTAACCTATTACAGGCACCCTCAGCCAAGCACACGCCTTTTCATTCTCTCACTGAAGAACAAATTCACTCGCCATCTGAAGATGTCTTCAACGCACTCAAGAAAACACACCAAGATGTCTTCACCACACCGCGACTGCTACTTCCCGAGCAGCAAGAACGCCACGCAACGCTACCAAGACTTACCACACGGACAGAAGTACAGACCCTGTTTGCCCAGACCAAGAGTCTAATGATACACCCCCCGCAAATTTGGCCCGCATCGAAGCTTTGGGTTATTGCAGAGCCTGTCAGAAGAAGTCTAGCTACGGCCCAGCTTGTCCCAACATGCTGAAGGACAAGGCTGCTCACGAGTCCTCCCAAAAGACGGTCTAAGACTTAGGTCTTAGACTTACCGTTTGCTCGTACTTTTTCGCAATTTCCACTTTTCTTTTCGCTTTTTTCAATTTTTCGCTACGCTCATTCGATTTTTCTCTTACTTGCCAGCTCGTTTTGCATTGTGCAGCATCGACCATACTGCCTTTTCAATTCAGCATCACGCACCTCCCTGGCGAGCGCAACCAAGCGCCGAACGCGCTATCTAAAGGCTTCCATGAAGCCACTCGGACTCCCGATGCACTTGTATTGGTTGTGCAATAGCCGACCGCCACGCACACAAGTGCCCATAACCGCAGTGTCCAGGACGCCCCCTCCGCCGTCCCCGCAAAGAGCATGACCGCATTCGCTCTAGTGACACCCGCCCCACAGGACCATCCTCTTCCGCTGTTCTCGCACGGAGCATAACCGCATTTGCTCTCAGGACATCCGCTCCACTGACCCAACCCCCTGACGCCCTTTCCGCCGTCCCTGACGCCCTTTCCGCCGTCCCTGACGCCCTTTCCGCCGTCCCTGACGCCCTTTCCGCCGTCCCTGACGCCCTTTCTGCCGTCTCCGCCCCGAGCACAACCCCATCTGCTCTAAAGGCACCAGCCCCACAATACTCATTCTCCTCTGACCTTTCCGGCATCAAGCTCCCGCTTCATCTTCCTTTGCTCGAAGAGCTCCCGTACGCCACGGCCACGGATGAGCACACCAAAGTCATTGTCTCTGACTGTTTGTTAACTCAAAGTCAGCCCAATGACTCGTTAATCGACGGCATTCTCTTCTTTGGCACTCGAGTAATCATTCCAGACTCAGCACCGAACGCCAAAGAGTACCTCTTGCTCCAAGCCCACAGGCAGGACGTGCACGCCTCCGCCGCGAACATGACATACGATCTTCAGCCCCAGTACTATTGGCGACGCCTGGAAAAAGACGCAAAAAACACAGTGGCAAATTGTGCAGCCTGCGGCCGTAATAAGCAGGTTAACCAACACCGTTATGGATTCCTTGAGCACCTCCGCACACCGTCACGCCCGGGCCAGGTTTGGCACCAGGACCACTTCGACATCCACTCTGAGGCCTCCCTCGTGAAGCTCTCAGGCGCCACGACCAGACTCCTCATCGCCGTCTACCGTTTATCAAAACTGGTCGCACTCATACCAGCCGTTTCCAACAACACAGCTCAAGATCTCATAGATCAGCTGGCGGACAGAGTCGTCAGCTACTATGGCCTACCTGAATGCTTCATTTCCGATAATGGGAACCTTTTTGTCAGCAAGCAGTTCAAAGGCTCGTGCAAAAGTAACAGCATCACACCTCAAACGTCTGCGCCGTATCACCAAGCTGCGGACGGTCAAGTTGAACGCATCAACAAGACCATCTTGAGACACCTCAGAGCCGCCCTTGACGGTTACCCCAGCCACTTCCTACCGACCTACACATCTCTCGTCCACGACGTTCGCTTTGCAATTAACAACACCCCAGCGCCAGCACGAAGCTGTCCCCCAACCTTGCCGTTTTTGGATGGCAACCTCGTCGCCTCACCGACCCTTTGGGTACCATTCCGTTACAAGACATTGTTGCACGTTTCGACGCTCGCCGACATTCCTAGACGCATCGAACGAGCTAACGAAATGCAGGACAGGAACTTCAACCGTTCTGTCACCCCGCACGACCTCACAGTAGGTGATTTTGTCTACGTCGACTGCAGAGCTCGCCCTGTTCATTTTCGTGTCGAAACTGGCATCAAAAAAAACTCAAGCTCCTCTATGCAGGCCCGTTCAAAGTTACTGCAATCATTCACAACAGCACGTTCATGCTCGATCTTCGCAAACCGCTTGTCGACAACCGCTTCCACGCCAGTCAGCTGTGTTCGCTCAGTTTCCACTCTGAAAAATCTCGCACGCCAGTCGACACTATGCTACTAGACCGTCCATGCAAGATTTCACGCATTGTGGATTTTTCAGGCACTGACTACAACGGTGAGAATGAGTTTCTCGTCTATGGCCATTTCGTTGACGGAGACACACCGGTCTTGGACTGGTTCAAGTTCCAAGAACTCTCCAATGACCTGTGGCCACTCATTCAACAGTTCTTTCACAACGGAGCCATCCCTCCTCCTCGAGCCATTGCTCGCTTCTTTGAAGAGATCAAGCCTAAGGGTATGATCTCTACTGGAGGGGGGCATGTAAGGGTGTAACCCTTTCCCTCGCCACGCCTCTCGCACTTAGGTCAATTCTGCACACCTCCAATTTTGTATTCCTTCTATAACTACGAGCAACTACCTATCCTCCTTCGGAGGAGCCGGCTCACTCCGGACCAGTAACGTTGCTCTTAGCCGCCTCCGGCGGAGTCCCAGGCTCAGCCAAAGCAGCACCAATGTTTGTGTACAGTCGCGCCTCCGGCTTTTGAAGAATGAATTGTTTTATCAT